>CM044016.1:13291522-13589695 GCA_024085815.1 Flaveria linearis | reverse complement strand
GTTCCCTACAAATTAATTTTTGCCTAAGTATGCTAAGAAGTAATCTTAGCCTTCTAATTATCTAATTAAGGGCTAAGATCAAAGTGGAAAAAATAAGTAATCAAGGGTAATTTGGGTATTTTATTACATTACCCACAATTGTTGACTTTTTAAATTTCCCCCTATTTTTTAAATGCTAATAACTTTTTCATACGACATTATTTTTTTAAATAAATTACACCATAAAATCAAGTATTTTTTCTCTCTTTAATTTGAGTATAGTATTACTATAGTTTTTAAAAAAAATAAATTATGTGACGTTGTGCTACATTTTTAACGTTTTTGTGCTGCATTTCATAAAACAGCACAAGGCTGTGCTGTATTTCATAAAACAGCAAAAGGCTGTGCTGCATTTTATAAAACAGCACAAGTTGTGCTGTATTTCATAAAACAACACCAAGGCTGTGCTGCATTTTATAAAACAGCACAAGGCTGTGCTGTATTTCATAAAACAGCACAAGGCTGTGCTGTATTTCATAAACAGCACAAGGCTGTGCTGCATTTCATAAAACAGCACAAGGCTGTGCTGCATTTCATAAAACAGCACAAGGATGTGCTGCATTTCATAAAACAGCACAAGGCCGTGCTGTATTTCATAAACAGCACAAGGCCGTGCTGTATTTCATAAAACAGCACAAAGGCTGTGCTGTATTTCATAAAACAGCACAAGGCTGTGCTGTATTTCATAAAACAGCACAAGGCTGTACTGTATTTCATAAACAGCACAAGCCTGTGCTGTATTTCATAAAACAGCACAAGGCTGTGCTGTATTTATAAAACAGCACATTGTGCTGTATTCATAAATCATCTTGCTTTAATTAGGTTTTACCTGGAAATTGAAACCTCCTGTAACTCCATTAACATTCAGAACCTACACATTTCATTTTCAGAAGACAAAAATGCCCCATATTTTGCTTAATCATACATGAACGCAGCTTTTTGAATCTGTAAAAATGCCCATATATTCGCTTGAGCTGCTCCATCATTCCGGCCTTAATCACCTTCTCCTTCGCAACAACCTTCATCGCAACGTTGCGACCGGTGTGCAGGTCGTGCGTGATACACCTTCGCGAACGTTCCGTGCCCTAGCTGCCGGCCGAGCTCGTACTTCCCGTGCACAACACCGTAGCTTCCGGCATCCTCCACCGCCATCAGTACAAATCAACCACCTCTACAGTTCTACAAACAACTAAGTATCAAAATCAACACCACAATTACCAGTTCGATCTCTGTAACAGAGACGAATCAGTTTTATCCAGATCTACAGATTATGATGGTGGATTGATGATTACAGTGCGTAATAGAGAAGCAAAAGGAAGCTGAAGAACATCAATGCCTCAATGGAGTCGTGGTGTAAAGAGTGTGAGAAAGAAACAGGGAGGACACGATTGGATATTCCTTCACGACATCACGATTGGATATTGTGGGATGTGAAATTGTTGAAGGTAGAATCGTGATGAGACAGAAGATGGAACAAAAGCTTCAGTGAAGAGATGGAGAGTTTTTGTGCTGCATTTTGATAAAGCTTCAGGGACTAATGAGTGTTTTAGGACCATAATGCCCCTTTAACCCTAATTTGAAGAGTGCCACATGTAATCCTCTTATTCCTTCTTAGGCAACTTAGGCAACTTAGGCAACTAATTATTCTTAGTTGAACCTCTACCTATATATATATATATATATATATATATATATAGGTACGAATTGGTAACAAAATGAAATTATCTTGCTATGATGTTAAGAAAATGAAAGTATGTTGCTACTAATGATCATTTTCGATCTTTCGTATTTAGTTACTATAATCAGTAAAATAGGTAAAGTACTTTGCTATTTTAAGCCGGATAACTCCAAAATAATCAGATTTGAAAAGCCAGTTAATCAGGAGTTGCTGCAAAAAGCTGATTACTGACAGATGTAAAATTACTTGAATACTGTTGACTTTATTAAAAATGATCATCTAATTCTGATTATTGAAGTTGTAATAATAGCACTGATAAGCAAAGCCGAACAGCTGCTAATCTAAGACAAGTATGAAAAGAACAGAGTTAAAAGGGCAAACCTATCCAAAGAAATAAGCCAACTGTTGCAGCCAAGAAGAACTCCTTGCTGATACTTGCACAACTGATATAAACATATGATTATAACAAAATTTAACTAATGTGGGTTAAATATAGCATGACTTATGGATCACTTACAGGTACATGCATATGAGGTTTCCCCATCCATAGAAGAAAGATGCCCAACATGAACCAGTGAACCTGCAGAAAATTGTTAAATGAATCCAGCATTAAATTAATTACTTAAAAAAAAACAGGTGGCTCAAACAAGGGAAAATATATAAAAATTAATAAATTAATTTAAGGTTAATGGGTCATACGGGTCAAAGTCGCCCAAAATGTATTTTTAATGCATGAAAGTTCCTAAATAAGTTTATAGATAAGTACAGATTATTTATCGAAATAATATATTTTTGTACACTAGTTATTTATTTAAAGAATAAATATTTTGGCCATAAGTGCTTCTGGTTAGACGTGTTTTAACAGGACAAACATTTTGACCAGTCCTCCCGCTTTTCCACATCTACATGTTGTATTAATACAGATAAAAAATTAACGGCAAGAAAGATGGTGTATCAAATTATTAATATTTCAATCATGAGATGGGAGTTTAATGCAATCCTTCACAGTGACATCTTTGAGAAATAAACTGAATTACATGAGAGATTAAAGCATACCACATGAGATCTTTAACAAGAGTGCACGAGGGATCAGAAGTCCATTCCGGCCATGGCAAGCAGCATTGAAAAAGCTGACAACCCTCTGATGTTTTCAGGATTCAAGAAGTTTGTCCACTGTTCAGAACAGTTGTTAACTAATTGCAGTTTTGTTTTATAAATTTGCATATGTGTGTATTAAATTCATGAGCTAAAAATGATATATGCTACCATTTGTGCAACAGGCATCCACATGAAAAGGAGTGTAGCAGTCCATCCAGATATTGATCCAACAAATTGGTGACATTTTCTGGAAGTTTCCCAATTCGAGCCTGCAGATAGGTAATTATAAAACATTAACATGAAATTTAGCAGCAAAAAAAATTCTTCAACAACGCATAGCCATGCTTTAATACATCTCGGATGACTTACGTTTCACCCCTGCTTAACTTGTTTACTTTTTAGTTAAATCATTTAGCTTAAGCCATTGACCTGTTAGAGATCAAACATGAACCGGACCAACCCATTTGTATAAAATTTATCGAAATTGCCACCTTTAGCAACAATAATCAGATTTGGAGATATACGTAAGTGGTAACAAAACTAACTAGGAATATAAATTGAAATTGCAACCTTTAGCAACAATAATCAGATTTAGAGATATATGTAAGTGGGTACGTTCATTTGTGATCAGATTTGGAGATATATGTAAGTGGTAAGAAACTAATAATTAAGATGAATTTCAAATGCCTACTCTTCACTAGCTTTAATAAATACATTAACTGACTTTGTTCATTCAGTCGCAGTAAACACCTATAAATTGCACAACCAAACACCCAGACAAAAACCTTAGCTTGTTGAATTTGCATTACAAAAAAGGGTGAAGCCTTGTGGTTTTGTTAGGAATAAAGCGACGCAGTGGAAATTCAACACACAATAAAACAAACGATTTGAACTCGCACACAGAAAAAGTAATAAACAATAACGATCCAAGAATTGTACGAGGTTCGGTCCTAGCGGGGGACCTACATCCACGGGCTGCAACTGGGTTATTTCATTATGCACAGGACCGAAGATTACAATTACAATGATTAAATATATATCGAGATAGGATTAGGGTTTCTATCTTGGTGACCAAGAAAATCAAACGGACCATTAATTAATTTGATAAAACTGGCCCACCATTAATCTTCTAACCCAATAACCAAGGACTTCAAACCCAACAGTTTACACTTTCATAACCACATGAAAAATGATCTCTCAAGTCTCAAAGAAGGGAAAAAAAGTCATAAATAACAGCTAACTCAAAGTGTCTACAGTTAGCCGGATCAAACACATCAAAATTAAATCCAGTTAAACAAGATTAATTAAACGGATTTCCGATGTAAACAAGATTGTTGAAACTTACCTAACTTATACTCAAATTATTCCTACTAAAACTGCATATACTAGAAAGTTCATTTATAGAAATAGTACATAAAAGTTGTAGCTCACCATGACAACAGTCACCACAGCTATCACAAAAGAAATTATTCCTGGCAAGATACTGTTTGGAACATAAGGTACAAACGTTGACCACATGACCTGCATATTCATATGAATTTGAGATATTCACACTCACCGACATATTTTCAACTAAAAAAAGAGAAAAAGGATAATAAAGAAGATCATATTACCTGTGGAAGTGCAGAGAGGCCAGCAACAGTAATGAAATCCTCCCAAAAATTCCAGATATTTTGATTTAGCAGTTTAAAATAATTTAAGAAATTAATAAGGAGACCACAAGCAACCACCACAGAAGTGGCAGCAAACTGTGGTACAGGCATAGATCCAGCCATCGCGAGCTGAGTGATACCACATATGTTGATATAACTCCCAAAGTTTGAACCAACATTGCTTCAGTTTCCCCTTTTTTTTGCAAAATAAGATAGTAATGAAGGTTTCCAAGAAGTCCAGTGAACATACCCTGCCACCATTTGAATTTATAAATAAATATTAAGAGGTGCATCTGGCATTGCTTGATTAAACTGAATATCTGCGTATTGTCTTTGAAAAAAAAAACAGTTTGGAGTGAGCGAATTCAAATCGCTTATTCAAAAGATTATATTTCACTTGATAGATAAGCAGATAAGCAGTTTGAATAAGCAATCTCAAACACCCTCAAAACAATGGCATATTAAAACGTAACAAGTAGAGGAGTAAAAATAAGCAACCAAACACCACCCTAAAAGTGATTATCTGATTACTAATTTACTATGTTTTCCGGTCACATATTAAGGGGATGTACAACATTGCATATGACAACTAATTATGTAATGATTGTGTTTCGAGTCTCACATAGTTGATTTCCAAGGATTTGGTAGAGTGAAGATGGTTGTGAACTTGTGATTATCTGATTTTTAGGGTCAAATACCATGATATAAGGAATAGCCGCAACCAAACTTATTCTGATTATCTGATTGATTAGGGGTCATTTCACATGTAAAGTCTTAAATAAGCAAGATTTGCTAAACATAAAAACGACTGATTATCGGATTATTATAACTTCAACTAATCATCTAAAGAAATGTTTGAGATTGATTATTTAAACAGCTATACTTGCATTCTTCACAAGCTAAGACACACTACTTAGTATATCCATATAAAAAAAACATGTGTGCATATTAGGGTGAAATAAATTCTTTTCCATAAGCAGTTTGATTTTACTTATTTAATATAATAATTATCCTCGGTGCATCAAAAACTACAAGTTTACCCTAAGGAGAAGTATGTACCTTTCTTTATGCTAATTACCTTCTTCTATAAGCTGTTTAACTAAGCAATCTCAAACACTCACTGATTCTGTTCATCGCATTACTTGGGGGTCCCTTTACATGAATCCATAATAATCAAAATTTACCTAATCAAAATTTACCTAATCAAATTTACCATACAACTGAATCATCAAAACTCCAACTGATTGTCTAATTCTGACTATTTCACATCACATAATCAGTTAACCACCCTCAAAACACAATGCCAAACACCGGAATTAGAATAATATCATACCAGCCATGGAACAGCAAACAGCGCAGCCTTATTCCCAGCAAGAAGATTACGCGCATTGAGCACAATCTGAGGCAACTGAAGCAACAAAAAGGGACATTCGCAGCCCCAGCAAACTTTGCAGTAAGCGAGTCCCATTGCTGCAAATTCTCCTTATTTACCTACATTACCCCAACGCAAACAGACTAAATCACTCGCCAAACAACAACAAACACATCAAAATACAATCTTTCTTCAATTCTCATACCTCGTGTTCTTCATTTCCTTCAGGGTGAAGTGGGTTGGGGATATCTGAATCAAGAGCAGGGTTTGGTTTGATTCTTGAGGGTTTTATTCCAAAGGAGGAATTGAATGAAGAACAAGAAGTGATTAAGAGTTTGAGGGTGTAGAGATGTGATGCTTTTAAAGGGGGAATTGGGTGTTTTGAGAAATGGGGATGATGGAGATGAAGATAGCGGTTATTGGTGCGACAAGTGGTGGTGGTGGTTGGCCGTTGAAGAGGCGGAGCTCCGCCCAACGCCGCCACGTAAGCCACCGTCATTACTCAGAGAGAATATGTGCGATAGATGATGATGGGTTGGGAGGGAACGGGAAGTGGGAAGGGTCCCAATTCAGGTATAGTGCAGTTGTTGTTGCTTTGATTGATTTTGTGTATCTAAAACTAATAGTTTAAAATTTAAGTGTGTAAGAAACCATATTTACCAAGTCATAACTGATATAACCGACGAAACTAAAACAAAAAAACCAAAACCAATAAAAAATTGATAGTTTGGTTTTATTTTTTTAAAACTGTTTAATTTGGTTTTGCTTGTAACAAAAATAAAAAAAAACCGAATAAAAACTATACAAAACGAACTTATAATTTTAGAGGTGTATTCATACAGTTATAAACATGATTAGCCTAATACTTACTTATTTAACTTATATTATATAATTTTTTTTGAATATTTTAATTTTAAAAATAATATTTAAACTTCTTTGTTTAAATTGATGGATTAAATTGTTTTAACTAATTTTTTGTTATTGTATTTTATGAATTGCAATTCATTATAATATCAAGTAACTTATAAGAATATGTTGATTACATTTAAATATCAATAAAATAATATAAGCCTAAAGATTTTGTTTATATTCATTAATTTGGACCAAATTTTTCTTTAAAAATTTGAAGCTTAAATGGTAAAATCCGAAAAAATCAAAATCAAAGTGAAAACCGAAAACCAAAAACCGAAAACCAAAACCGCAAAAACCGAAACCGAATGATTTTAAAAACCTAGAAACCGAAATATTGATTTTGGTTTCGATTTAAGCAAAAAGTGAACCAAACCGATCTATGCACACCCCTAACGAGGATGACAATTTAATGTTAAGAGTCATATTTCGAGACCCGTATGGTGCAAAGGGTTGCCTCTAGGCCAGTCTAACTGTGTCGTTTACGATGAGGTTCACTAGTTTCATCCTGTCTTGGACTCATCTTAGGAGCAAACAAATATCCTCAACTAATGTTAATCCTAACAGAGAAAACACACCACCGTAAGACTTTCATTTGATAACTTGTGTTTTCTTTGATAAAAATAATAGGCATAGCTAGTAAATCCAAGGGTTCAACACAAACTAAACTAATACGATCTTCACACATTTAGCCCGTCACATTAAGTACCCTTAACATTTATAATTATTCCTAAATTATCCAAGATATCATAAATGGTTTAAACGTTCCTAAAATTATCTAATTGGCACAAACAGTATGGTAATTTCAGTTTTTGTTATAACTATGTGATTGGTTTGTTCCAAGTACGACCGGATGGTAGAGGCTTTTGCTTTTTGAGAAAGAGTTTAAGATATAGAATCTAGCCTAGGATAAAATAGAAACTGATGTGATTTAAAAATAATTGAGCGTGCGAGCATTGTTCATAAAAACCATATGATTGCACAAATAGAGATAAGCAACTTAATACCATTGGTGGTTCCTTTTGAGTATAGTACTCGTATGAATTTTCAGCATATAACACATGTTCAAGTTTGCTTGGGATTTTGTGTTTTCAACCTACACATATGGAGGTGCGGATGATGCGTTATCCATCCGGGGGACACAAACTCTTACAAGACGTTAACTGTATGATTTAGATTATTTACGTACCTACATATGTGCAAGCTTATATATTAATAAGGATGCGTAGATGCACATATAGATGACAAATACATATATATACATATACGCACATATGATACAATTTGAATTTACACATATGACGAAATAGAACACATGACGAAATAAAGAAGAGAAGATAATTAAGTTAACTGTAAAAATAAGTATTTAATATTTTATGGTTAACCTTTTTCATTTATATTTTAGTTTAGGATAAAAAAGGAGAAACTTTAATGTTCTCGTAATGTCATAATAACCAGTTTTAATAAACTCGTATATTGTATGAGTTAAATAAATAAAATATTAAATAGAATAAAATTTTATTAATTATAAAATGATATTATAAGATAAGATATAATTAAATTCTTCATTATTATAAATAGAATGAAATTTTGTTTCAAAACAAACGTTTACAAGAATGTCATTTTTAAAAACTTTTTTATTATAATTACCAATTATAATGATTTTTTATTTATAAAATTTTTACTTTTAAAAAAACCATTTCGTATTTTAAAAAGTTTCATGTCTTAGAAAAAATTCTTATTTTATAAAAAATTATTTTCTTAAAAATAACACTAATAAAAAATCTACTTATTAATTTATTAATAAACTATTTAATTAAAAAAAGAATTAATTAATAATATTAATAATTAATGTGATTTATTTGTTAAGTGAGAGAAACAAACAAACAAACATACCCAGTGTATCCCGCTGGAGAGCAGGGTCTGGGAGGGGTATGTGGTGGCAAGTCTTTCCTCTATCCTGTGAGATAGAGAGACCGCTTCCGAAGAGACCCCCGACTCGTTAACAAAAACGGTAACCATAACAATCATAATAATCATAATCATAATAATCATAATACATATCATTCAACACATAGGTAAATATCGCATCACATGCAGAGTTAGATAGTGCGCGCATCATAAAAAGCGACATGTAACACCCAAACACGCGGGAGGTCCCGTCACATGTAACCGTACCCCGTCCCACCCACAAATCCCACTAAAAGTCCTTAATTTTTATTCTACGCCTCCACTCACTCCTATCCTCGATCATGTGCTCAGAGAGGTGCAAGTCTATCATATCTCGCCTAATAATCTCATCCCAAGTCAACCTAGGCCTACCTCTACTCCTCCTACCCTCTACGCTGATGTTCTCTACTGCTCTAACAGGTGCTGCCATCGTTCTCCTCTTCACGTGCCCAAACCATCTTAGTCTTCCCTCTCGTATTTTATCTGTGATACATGCCACCTCTAGCCTCTGGCGAAAGACGTCGTTTCTGATCCTATCTAATCTTGTGTGTCCACACATCCACCTCAGCATTCGCATTTCTGCGACCTCTATTTGTCTTTCTTGTGATTTCTTTATAGCCCAACAGTCTGTGCCGTATAGCATAGCTGGGCGTACTGCCATTCTGTATAGTTTTCCCTTTAGTTTTGGTGGGAACCTCTTATCACACAGAATCCCTGATGCTGCTCTCCACTTGCACCATCCTGATTGCACACGGTGGGCTACATCGCTGTGTATCTCTCCGTCTTCCTGTATATACGAGCCAAGGTATTTGAACCTACACGTCCGGGGACCGTCATGCCCTGTATACTGATTTGGGTGTCCTCTTCGGCCTCACCACTAAAGTTACAATGCATGTATTCTGTCTTAGCGCGACTTATCGTTAGGCCCCTGCGTTCTAGTGCTGCTCTCCACTGTTCTAATCTCTCGTTAAGCACCGTCTTAGATTCTGATATTAAGACAATATCATCCACAAACAGCATACACCATGGGACTGGCTCTTGTATAGACTTGGTCATCTCATCCAACACTACTCTGAAGAGGAATGGGCTCAATGTCGATCCTTGGTGGAGTCCCACTTCTACCGGGAAGAAGTCTGTGTCTCTGACAGGTGCTCGTACACACGTTTTTGCCCCGTCATACATATCCTGTATTATTTAGATATACCTCTCTGGTACCCTTCTAAGTCGTAGACTTTCCCAGATGAGTTTCCGCGGCACACTGTCATATGCTTTTTCTAGGTCAATGAATACCATATGTAGGTCTCTTTTCTTTTCTCTGTATTTCTCCATTATCCTCCTTATGACGTGTATAGCTTCTGTTGTAGAGCGTCCTGGCATAAATCCAAATTGGTTTACCGCTACCTGAGTTTCTCGTCTAATTCTCGTGTCCACAATTCTTTCCCATAGTTTCATCATGTGACTCAATAGCTTTATTCCCCTGTAATTTGCGCAACATTGGACATCTTCTTTTTTCTTATATATGGGGACTATGACACTGCTTCTCCACTGCTCTGGCATCTTTCCTGTCTTAAAGATAGTGTTGAATAAGTCCGTTAGCCATTGTAGGCCCTCATCTCCAAGGCACTTTGTTGGGTCATGATAAGGCTGGTGCAACCAAAACCACTTCACATAGTCATTTTTGGTACTACATTCAAGGGCTTCCGAAGCTGAGCATGAGATCTTTGAGAGTCTGAAGAACAACAGCTGAAGATATCAGCTGAAGGCAACAGCTGAAGTCAACAGCTGAAGGCAACAGCTGAAGTCAACAGCTGAAGGCAACAGCTGAAGTCAACAGCTGAAGACTATCTTCCGAAGACAAAGTCTGATGAAAGAGCTGAAGACAAAGTCTGAGCTTCCGAAGTCAAAGTCTGATGAAAGAGCTGAAGACAAAGTCTGAGCTTCCGAAGACAAAGTCTGATGAAAGAGCTGAAGACAAAGTCTGCTTCCGAAGACAAAGAAGACTCCAAGCCTCGGAAGAAGCAGTCTTCCGAAGTATAAGTGGCTTCGGAAGAAGTTATTCTTCCGAAGTACTTTATCCTTCGGAAGACATTGCTATGACCAGCAGATAAAAGTATGGTCCCTGACAGTCCGCTTCCACACTTCAATCGGAATGTTGTCTGGCCCCACCACCTTAGCCCTTCCCATTTTCCTCAAAGCTCTCCTAACTTCATCGACTGTGATGCTTCTACAATAACACTTGTTTTGTTACGTCGTTTGAGTTGTTTCATCGATCTCCGTTTGTTGATTACTGTTCATTATGTTGAAAAGGTTATCGAAGTAAGTTTTCCATCCCCTTGATGTCTTTCTCCCTCACCAAGACCTTACCATCCGCGGCCTTTATAAACTTCACCATTGTCAAGTCCTGTCTTCTACGTTCCCTTGCCTTGGCAATCTTAAACATGTCATGTTCACCCTCTTTCGTCTCTAGTCGCTTATACATCCTCTCGTATGCTATGTTCTTTGCCTCTGACACAGACTTTTTCACCTCTCGTTTATATTGGATTAAATTTAACTAACCTAATGATCTCTAAATAGACCTTAGACCCAACTATATTAACTAACACCGTTAGTTAGTTATGGTAGTTATGTTAACACCGTTAGTAGTTACCGTTAAGTTATGTGTATAAATACCCTACATCTTTGTCATTTGTACAACAACACTTTTATAATCATATTATCATTCTCTCTGTTCTTGGCTTACGATCTATATCATCCATACACATACAATCAATTCCCTACAATTGGTATCAGAGCCGATACCAAGAACACTACAATCAATCCCAAAGGACCGTGATTGACACTTAAATCCTATACTCGATTTCGACGAAGGACCGTTCGAATCGAAAGAAATTCAACCTGCAGATTACAAACATCATATTCGAAACATAGGAACTTATAATCGATTACGACGAAGGACCGATCGAATCGAAAGGCATTCAAATCACAGACTACAAATATCATACGAATCAGGCACGAAATTCCCGAAGGACAGAGGAATTTAATACCAAACAGAGACATCGAACCCTAAATCAGTGAACATAACAAAACCGAAATCAAAATTCGACATACCCGTGTTCGACAAACGCTTATCATCGCTTGTTTCCGCGAAGAGACTGTCGGAAATCATTGTTGTTCAATTCTGCGAAGTGACCGCCGGAATTTTAAACCACGAAGGTCAAAACTCGAAGTAAGAACCGCGATCGAAAGCCGATACCCTAAAGGACGAGGGCGGCGTCAAAGAAATCCGAAAACAAAACACTTGTGTTGCTTCTGCATCGGACATCATCGGACATCGGACATCATCGGATATCTTCGGCTTCATCGGACATCTTGGGAAGTAACAAAAAAACCCATTTTTGTTTTTACAATTTCAAACGCGTTCCTTTGACAGAAAAGTCAAAGAAACTTTGAAATTTTACACTTAAGTGCAAAAGTTTTACAAGGATTTTATTTTTTTGGAGCAAAGGTTTAAAACACCAAACAAACCTTGAAAGAAAATCATCATTTGTTTAATCAAACTAGAACTTCAAAATTAAGATTATCAAAATGATGGATGAAAATAAAGACAAATCTGGTGCGGATGGAAAAATGGTCGTTTATAAAGAAGGAGGATCTATGTCACACTTTAATTGTCCGGTATTAAATTCTACAAATTATACAATTTGGTCAATTCGTATTATGATGATTCTCGAAGCAAACGGGTTATGGGAACAAATCGAACCCGCCCCTGAATCACAATCTGACACAAAGAAGGACAAAACCGCTATGGCATATTTGTTTCAATCATTACCTGAAAATATCATCTTACAAGTCTCCAAATTCAAAACGTCAAAAGAAATTTGGGACGCACTAAAAACACGATACGTGGGTGTAGATCGAGTACAAAAGCCAAGATTACAAAATCTACGCTCTGAATTTGAAATGATGAAAATGAAAGATAACGAATCAATTGATGAATTTGCGGGAAGATTAAATAGTATATCATCAAAGGCTACTAATCTTGGATCAACGTTTGATGATACAAATTTGGTACGCAAATTTTAAATTCCTTGCCCGAACGATTTCTACCAATTATTGCATCAATAGAACAATATTCGGACTTGGACACTATATCATTCGACGAGACTATTGGAAGATTAAAGACATATGAAGAACGAATTCGTCCAAAAGAAGATAAACAAAATGATAATTCAAGCAAATTATTATTTACTCGTCATGAAGGAAGGTATGGAAGAGGAAATAATTTTAGACAAAATAACTACAAAGGAAGGCCTCACCAAGGTGGTGGAAGAGGTCGTGATAGACAAAATTTTCAATCAAGACATAACTCACAGTCAAGAGGAGAAGGACATACCTCTAATGAATCAAAAGGAAATCAAAATCATTATGACAAGTATCGAAGGAACAACAAAGATCAGAAGAAGAACTGGAAATCCAAAAGTAATGTAAAGTGCTTTAAATGTAATCAATATGGTCACTATGCCACAGAATGCTATAAGCATAAACAAAAGGTTGAAGAATCGCATCTTATTCAAGAACCTGAAGAACCAACCTTACTTATGGCAACATGTAAAGAAAAGGAAATCGTCAATATAAATGAAGAAAAGGTAATACCAAAACTTTACTTATCTGAAAAAGGATCTGAAGGAACATGGTTTCTAGACAATGGTGCAAGCAATCATATGACAGGAGAACGTTCATACTTTATGGATCTTAATGAAGACATCACTGGAAAGGTTAAATTTGGTGATGAATCGAGTGTAGAAATTAAAGGAAAAGGCTCTATACTACTTCAATGCAAAAATGGAGAACAAAGGACGATAATAGAAGTTTATTACATTCCAAATTTAAGGAGCAATATAATTAGTCTTGGACAAATGACTGAAACTGGAAGCACTATTTTGATAAAAAAATGAACATTTGTGGATGAGAGATGCAAGTGGAAAATTGTTATTAAAGGTACCAAGAACAAGTAATAGATTGTACAAGATAGAATTATCTGTTGGCTCGCCAGAATGTCTCCTATCTCAAATCAAAGATACGGCATGGTTATGGCATGCTCGGTTAGGCCACTAAAACTTCAACTCTTTAAAATTCCTAACTACAAGAGAATTGGCACGTGGTATTCCCAAAATATCACACCCGCCACAAATATGTGATGCATGCCTTGCGGGAAAACAAAGTAGAGAAGCATTTCCATCACAAGCAACATACAGAGCAACTAGACCATTAGAACTAGTTCATGCAGATTTGTGTGGACCAATTTCACCAACCACAAAAAATGGTAATCGTTATTTCTTTCTGTTGGTTGATGATTACTCACGTTACATGTGGATATATATGATGAAAACAAAAGATCAAGCATATGAAATGTTCAAAAGATTTAAAAGAGAAGCCGAATCTGAAACTGGGGAAAAATTAAGGCAATTAAGAACGGATCGTGGAGGAGAATTCACATCAAGTTCTTTAACAAAATTTTGTGAAGAGGAAGGTATTCAACGTCAACTCACAGCACCTTACTCTCCACAACAAAATGGAGTTGTTGAAAGAAGAAATAGATCAATATTGGGTACAACTAGAAGCATGCTTAAAGCAATGAAGTTACCACAAGATTTTTGGGCAGAAGGAACTCGCCATGCAGTTTATATACTTAATCGTGTGCCCACAAAAGCATTAAAGGATAAAACTCATATGAAGCGTTAAAAGGAAAACCACTAAGTGTTAAACACATAAGAGTGTTTGGATGTACTGCATATATGAAGGTACCATCAATTCAGTTACAAAAGCTAGATGATCAAACATTGAAGACTGTATATTTGGGAACTGAATCGGGATCAAAAGCACATCGATTATATGATCCTGTAAAGGATCAAATATACGTAAGTAGAGACGTGAAATTTGAAGAAAATTTACCATGGGATTGGGATAATTATCTGTCTGAAATGAACAACAAAAGTCCTGCTTGGACAAGTTTTATCATGGAAGACTCACTTGATCAACCACAACCACTTATCTCAGTTGATCAACATGAACAACCCAATCAAGCAAGTGAATTTAGTCACATGGAACAAGATAATCCCGAACATGATACATTACAAAAGGAATCATCACAAATTGAAAATGATACTGAAACTACATCATTGGATATTGATCATGAACCCATTAAAGGTTTTAGACCTCTAGAAGATATTTATGATCGCACTGTGGAAATCAAGCCTACCTATAGACAAGAAGACCTACTTTTGACCTATGATGATGAACCCAACAATGTCAAAGAAGCTTTAAGAGACTTAAATTGGGAGAAGGCTATGAAGGATGAAATCAACTCAATAGAAAAGAATAAAACATGGACTTTGACAGAATTACCTTTAGGACAAAAACCCATCGGATTGAAATGGATATTCAAGATTAAAAGAGACGAGAAGGGAAAGATCTCTAAATATAAAGCAAGACTGGTAGCAAAAGGCTACATTAACAACATGGTATTGATTTGACGAAGTATTTGCGCCGGTTGCAAGAATGGAAACTATAAGATTGATTTTAGCACTTGCAGCAAGAGAAAAATGAGAAGTACATCATCTGGATGTGAAATCTGCTTTTCTTAATGGAGAATTAAAAGAAGAAGTGTATGTATCTCAGCCTGAAGGTTTTATAAAGAAAGGAAAAGAAAATAAAGTTTATAAACTTACAAAGGCACTATATGGACTACGACAAGCACCTAGAGCATGGAATGTGAAACTAGACAAGACCTTAAAGGGACTAGGATTTATGAAATGTCCACAAGAACAAGCAATCTACAAGAAAAACAAGGCTCAATTAATTATTGGAGTTTATGTAGATGATTTACTAGTTACTGGTAGAAACAAGGAAGACATCATCAACTTCAAAAAGGAAATGAAGAATCAGTTTGACATGAGTGACTTAGGGCTATTACACTACTATTTGGGAATAGAAGTCACACAAGATTCAAAGGGAATAACTATAAATCAAAGGAACTATGCTATGAAGATATTACAAAAGGCAAAAATGGATGATTGCAATCCAACAACTTACCCAATGGAACCCGGAACAAAGATATCAAAGTTTGAGAAAAGTGAACCAGTAAATGAAACAGAATTTAGAAGAATAATTGGAAGTCTTCGCTATCTCACTCATACAAGACCAGACATTAACTTTGCTGTTGGAATGTTAAGTAGATATATGTCAACACCTAAGAAAGAGCACATGCAAGCCTCAAAGCAATTATTAAGATATGTCAAAGGAACACTAAACTATGGAATCACCTACAAAGGAAACGGAAGCAAATCTCTAATTGGATACAGTGATAGCAGTTATGGAACAGACCCTGATGATGGTAAAGGCACAACAGGAATAGTTTTCTACTTCAACGATGCACCAATATCATGGGCAAGTCACAAGCAAACGACAGTTACACTGTCATCATGTGAATCAGAATTTATTGCAGCAACCTCAGCAGCATGTCAAGGAATTTGGCTAAGGAGCTTACTAAGTGAATTAACAGGTTGGCAACAAGACAAGATCATATTACGTGTAGACAACAAATCTGCTATACTACTAATGAAGAATCCAGTCTTTCACGGGAGGAGCAACACATAGATACAAGATATCATTTTATACGTGAATGCGTGGAAGAAGGAAAAATAACTATAGAACATGTCAGTGGCTCGCTACAAAAGGCTGACATCTTAACTAAAGCACTACCAAGGAAGAAATTTGATGAAATGAGAATCTTGCTAGGAGTCACAAGTGTTGGAGCAAGTTAAATTTAAGGGGGAGATTATTGGATTAAATTTAACTAACCTAATGATCTCTAAATAGACCCTAGACCCAACTATATTAACTAACACCGTTAGTTAGTTATGGTAGTTATGTTAACACCGTTAGTAGTTACCGTTAAGTTATGTGTATAAATACCCTACATCTTTGTCATTTGTACAACAACACTTTTATAATCATATTATCATTCTCTCTGTTCTTGGCTTACGATCTATATCATCCATACACATACAATCAATTCCCTACAGTTTAGCCTCTTTGTATTTATCTTTTAGCTCTACTCGTTCTTCCTCATTATTACAGCGTAAAAGCTCTCTAAAACTTTGTTGTTTAATTCTTATCTTCTCCTGTACATTTTCGTTCCACCACCAGGATTCCTTATGACCGAGTGTCCTATTTGTTGTGGTCCCAAGCGTTTCTTTAGCTGCTTGAATGACTGTAGTTGCCATAGCCTCCCACTTTTGGTTGGCGTCTTCCTGTGGCCCGCTCAGGTTCATTGGTATGATTTTCTCTCTAAAGATGGTAATCTTTTGTCTTTGAGTTGTCCCCATCTGATCGTAGGTCTACTTCTCTTAGTTGGTTGGACAATTGCTTTCTTCATTCGTAGATCTGCCACCAACATGTGATGTTGAGTGAGTACTGTCTGTCCCGGTATTGTCTTGCAGTCCTTCCACGAGCTACGATCTTCTCTCCTCATCAACAAATAATCCATCTGTGTGTGTCTCCCGCCGCTGCTAAACGTAATTAGATGCGACTCTGGTTTCTTGAAAAACGAATTTATGATGCTTAGTTCATGTGCAAATGTAAAGTCAAGAAGTTCCCTACCGACATCATTCCTCAGACCATACCCAAAGCCTCCATGCACCAACGAGAAATGATCGTTGTCCTTACCGATATGCCCATTAAAATCTCCTCCTATGCATATTTTTTCTTGTGGCGGTATGTCTCTCAAAACGTGGTCTAAACTCTCCCAGAACTTCTTTCTTTCCGTTTCCCCTAATCCAACTTGTGGTGCATACGCACTAACTACAGCCACTACTTCGTCCCCTATTATTATCCTTAACAACATAAGTCTATCGTCGTATCTTCTAACCTCCACTACATTATCCTGAAGTTCTTTGGCAACTAGAAAACCTACTCCATCTTTTGTTCCATCTGACCCTGAATACCATAGTTTATACCCATTACACTCCTTTGCCCTCCCACCCCGCCATCTAGTCTCCTGGAGGCACGCTATCTGAACCCTACGTCTCCTTAACACATCTATTAACTTTAATAACTTACCAGTAAGTGTTCCTACATTCCACGATACAAGTCGTAATCTATAACCCTTTTTCCCTGTAGTTGCATCTCTCGTCACCGAACATGATCTAGGGGTAGCATAATGTTTCCTGTTACCTATTATACCTCACTCACTCAGCGTGACAAGAAACACCTTAAAAAGAGGTTGCCAAAGTAATAAAGTATAAACAAAATAGTCAGTCACGCAAGATCAACAAAACACAGGTAACACACAATCAAAACAAGCAGCAGAGATATATCAAGTCACAAGCCACTGTAATAGGCACAAGAATAGGGGATGGCTCTCCCTATTTAAACCAGAATGCTGGTACTCCTAACCCAGCCAAACAATCTAAACGAAAGAAATATAATTATATATTTTAGAGCAGACTACAGAGTTATTCTAGAACTAAACATAAAATATAAAAGGATAGAAAGATCTGACAGTGGGGGTTTCCCAAGTTAGGGTTCGCCGAGCGATTGAAGTCCGTAACCTTCGTGGGTTACAAGGCTCACAGGAACCTAGATGAGCAACAACTCGTAACAGGTGATGGTAGGTGGCGGCGGTGAGTGACTGTGGGTGTGTTGCGCGGGCTGTCCGGTAACAGGTGTCGGCAGGTGACGGCTGCGGGGTGGAAGGTGGAGTCGCAGGTGACTACGGGTCCGGTGGTGCGGTGATGAGGTGGTGCGGTGATGAGGTGGGTCCGATTTGGGGAGGTGACGGTCCGATTGGTGACTACGGGACCGGTGGTACGGTGACGAGATGGTGCGGTGATGATGTGGGTCCGATTTGGGGGGTGGCGGCTGTGGGGAAGGTGACGTTGACGGCGGAGAAGGCGCCGGTGCGACGGTGGTAAGTGAGAGAAGCTGAAAAAAAATTGATGAATAGAAATGTAGTATTGTCACATGTCCCCCGCAATTACCTTTTTATTAAAGTAGCAAGATGTTCTAGGCTACAACTACCTATACTTTTCTCAAATTATATACAGAATCAATAGTAGATATTTACTTTAGTGCATTAAAGTAAAAAAAAATTGTCACAGATTGTTTTTATATAGCAAGTTTAAAAAAGTTAAAATATTCTCTCATTACACCAAACTTTAAAAGCAGATTTACCTTCATAAGTAATTTTTATTTGTTAGATCACTTTTACCAAGTATCCTATTATTTCTTTTAATTTTTAAACGACAAACTCACATGTTGTAAATCTTTTTGACTTTTATCTGATAAAGATGTATCAACATATGTATAACTTAACACAAATTGTTATCATATGCTGCAAAACCCATGCCAGATGACAATTTATCTGTCTTAAAAGGTATGTAAACCCTAAACAAGTAGAAGTTATAATCACATTTACCATTTAAACACCCCATAACCCTCTTCATACATAGAGACAACTTACATGTGCCATGGGGACACTCATCTCAGCCATTTGGCTAATGGCACTTTCTTGGATCCACATATTTTGGCTTTTTAATACAACGAATGAGTGATCCAAGATTCACACCAACTGCTAATACAAGCAAAGAGGCCATTGACAAATTAGTTATTTTTTTCTATCCATTTTGCACAATAAATAAACCACATACAAAAATTAATAAAACAAACAAGCCCTTTTACGCCTACTCATTTTCGACATTCCAAGAAAAAGAAAAATAATAATAATAACAATGACAACAAATTAGATAGATAGAAGGAAGCCAGTTTTATAAGTAATACTTAAAGAATCATTATGAATGCACATTCATAAGTCATACTTCAACTAGAAATTATCATCACAATGTCCCTTACATCGGTTTTTCTATATATAAATTCAAATTTTACGACCATCAGATGATCCTTCCATATTCATTTCCGCCATGGGATGATGGCAGAATATTGGCGGCAATGGGATGGTTGCCTCTACGCCCTGCAAAAAAAATATAACTTTAGTTTCATCGTACGGCTTTCCTAGTGGTGGCAAGCTTTTATCTTTAGTTGTATAGTTATGAATAGGTTGATTTGGATTATGTTTGATCTATAAAAAGTTTGGATTATGTTTTATCTGTAACAAGTTTTATAGTTATCGAAAACCATGCCTTCCATTTTTAATGTATAAAACCTCCTAAATTATTTAATTCAAGATTTTTAACTAAAAGGGGAATGGGTAAAATTAAAAAAAAAAAATTTCACCAATTTTTTAATGCACAAACATTTTAAATAACTTATTCAAGAAAGTATATCATTACATAAATAATGCATTTTCATAATCAGGCGCAATTCATAAAAGATTTTGACAAAAAGTGTAACAGATCAACCAAATGTAACTTTTCTCAGCAATTAAGAAAAAGAAAAAAGAAAAAAAAAACAGTTCGACCTCTTAGCCAGCCAACTTGCCTGAATCCCCATTTGCCAAACCATGACCAATATACTTATAGATGGATTGATTCCATTTATGTTTTTACTCAACGGACGAACGGGTAAACTCAAAGAATTTAGCTAAAAATAGTTAACAGGTCAAATGCTTTGAAACCGCCCCAATTGTCTTTTTAACGCATAAAATCTTATAGAAAATTATAGAATTAGGATGATCATTAGTACAAATATGAAATATCTTCATTATATTATATGCTAATTATTTAAAAATATCAAATAATTGTAAAAAAAGTGTTCATGACATAAAAAGTGTTCATCCCAAAGCAAAAGGCACCTATTTTGACCCATTAACCAACCAGCCCAACCCCATCCAGTTTGTCACAGTTGAATCTTTTATTGGCATAATCTAAGAACAATTATAAAGAAGAAATAAAGAGGAAGGCTGGCTAATGTACCCCAAGGTGCACTATTGTTGCTTCTAGGGGAATGTGGACCCCCTGAACTGAAATTAGAAAGTGGTGCCTGGCCCATGACATGATTCCATTCACTACCACGAGCACCCATTGACCGCCCGTGACTGAACCGTTGAACCGGTTGTTGACCCAGTCGGCTAGGTGAAAACTGGGAGAAATGGGACTTTACATGTGAAGAATTCATCATAGGGTGAACATACACATTAGATGATTCTACATGTGGAATTGCTTGAATAGACCCGTTTGGCCTGCATGGAATAAAACATTAGCTAACCGAAATAAAGCAAATAGAATAAATACAATTAGGGTTTGTTACACCAGAATGAAACTTTCACCTTTTTGTCATTGTACATAACAAAACATGTTTTTTTTCCATTGTATGCAACATACTTCCATTTTCTACTGCTGTAAGTAATTGGTGACCTGGCAGACTGCCACATCATCAAAAATGGTGTCAATCCACCATTTTACCTGCTGTAGAAGGTTAGTTACATTCAGAGGTAAAGGAAACATTTTATTTCTTATATACAGTGGTAAAAAGGTGAACTTTACTTTCTCATTTATTTAGCTCCTGAAATTAAGGTTTATTAAACCAAAATGTAACTTACTTTCACCTTCTTGCCATTGTATGCAAGAAAAGAAGTTTTCAATGTATTCAGTTTTTTTACCATTATATGTAAGTGACAATCCATAGAAAGTAAAATGGTGACGCTGCACAATGCCACATCATCAGAAAACTATTAAATAGAAATACATTGTTAAAATTGGAAGCATGTTGAATACAATGGAAAACCATTTTTCTTACATACGATGACGGAAAGGTGGAATGAACTAACATTTGCATGCATTAACACGCAATATAATCGTCATATTTGAGCAAAGATAATTTTGGAACTTACCTTTGTGTTGACGTATTTGAGTTTGACATTTGGTTGAATCGCCCCACCCCGGCAAATGGTTCTGCAGGAGAAAATGCTTGACTAATTTGCACACTCTTCCTGAATTCCATTGTCATGTTGTTCAATTCTGACGAATTATCTTGAAGAAGCAGTTCATCACTGAAGAAAAAGTCAAGCAAGAATAGTTCATCATTGAAGGGAAAGTCAAAGAAGATATCCTCTAATATTTTCAGACAAGTCATGAGACAGAGAATCAACATCAGTTTACTATCATCTCACTTGGTAACATATTCTAAGACTAGTGTAGTGAATGGGTGGCCTCCTGACAATTTCCAATTGCTTATGCACAGGTCGATTTGGGTTATGATTTATAGCTAACAGGTTAAACTGGAAATACTCCCACCCACCTTTCAATTCTATTAAGTCCCAAAAAGAATGCATTACTTGCTAGATAATATGTCAAGTTTCCCGTTCTACCCTAATACCCTTAATTACACAATCTGATACGAACCTACTGATGGGTCAAACCGGGTTGGGTCAGCTGTTAATTGGAGGGAATCCGGGTGGGGGAAGTGAATGGTGGGAAAACATTCAAAAATTTGAGAGGTGGGGGTGACCCACGAATTTAGGGAGTGGGGCTGCAGATTTGTAACTGTTCCCACTGCTTTTAGTTTAAGTATTGTGTTCCTGCATTTTCTTAGATTTTTTATGTGTGTTTTGTTTATCAAGATTAAGGTATTTACTCCTTGTAATCGGAGACTAGCCTCTCGAATCAGGCCGACCATCTTGTAATTCCGTGTCTTAGTTAATCAAAATTTTAGTTCCTATCATTTGGTTCCATTCCCGGGAAAATATCGATGGCATCATCTACCCGGAGAAATCTTGAAGGCAGCAGCACTCACCCTGACCTTGTTGCTGCCCAATTAGCCGTAATTGCATCCCAAATCGAGTTCATAGTGTCACAATTGAAGAGTGATGTTGCAGAAATCAAGGAGGCTTGGATGGATGACATGGAACTTGAGGATGAACCTACCAGCAACAATTCTAGTGATACTGATGATCGGTCAGAACATGCTTTGGATGATGTACAATTGGCGCCTAGGGCCTATCCAGAATTTCAGATTCAAAAGGTTTGGCGTTCACAATTGATTGTGAGTCTATATCCTAGGAATATAGCTCTTGCCATACAAACTACTTACAAATAGACCGGTGATAAAGCTCTGCAGAAGCAACTGGCAACAACAGCCCCTCTAGAATTCAAAACAGATTTGGGTTTCAAAGTAGTGCTGTGGCTGCAATTCAAAAGGCATTGAAAGCTGATTTGGTCGGATCTTTTGAAGTTTTCAAACACAGGGAAATCGTCCATCAGCCTCCAATCGAATGGCTTATTGCTTGGCACAATAATTCCCTTCCTTTCGACTTGAGGACAAGTCGATTTTCCGGGCCGGATGTATTGATACGAACCCACTGATGGGTCAAACCGGGTTGGGTCAGCTGTTAATTGGAGGGAATCCGGGTGGAGGGAAAGTGAATGGTGGGAAAACATTCGAAAATTTGGGAGGTGGGGGGTGACCCACGAATTTAGGGAGTGGGGCTGCAGATTTGTAACTGTTCCCTCTGCTTTTAGTTTAAGTATTGTGTTCCTGCATTTTCTTAGGTTTTTTGATGTGTGTTTTGTTTATCAAGATTAAGCCATTAAGGTATTTACTCCTTGTAATCGGAGACTAGCCCTCTCGAATCAAGCCGACCATCTTGTAATTCCGTGTCTTAGTTAATCGAAATTTCAGTTCCTATCACAATCACAAAACTGCATTAGTTGTACATTCCTAGAACCATGCACATTTCAAAAGGGTAGAAATGTAAAGCTGACATTTGCCAATTATATAATGCATTACTTGTACATTTTTAAAACCGTTATTTTTTTCTTTTCTTGTGAGCTTATTTTGAGATGGTGGGCGACAGATAAACAGGAAATGATTCATGCAGGTGGAAAGTTGACCAAAACGTACTTTATGCTCATAGCTCCTAATTTGTTTTATATAAGGAACATAGATTAATACCAAATAACCTAGTTTTTGCAGTCATATAAATGCACAAACTATTTACAAAGATTAACCGAAATGGACAGAATTGTATGTGGGTTAATGTGATCCAACCCTTACTAAGAACAACCTGTTAAATCCGAACCCACTTTGACCAGTCCATTTTGCCACCTCTGCCAATAGTGAAATAGATATATGCTATAACATAACTGCAAGATACAGTCACATGCTTCATATTAAGCAAGTTGTAATGAGCTTGGATAGTGAGATAAACTAAATATAACACAAAATACGACTAAAAAAAATGGCATCAGTCATCACCTGTAATTAGGATCCCAGTCTCCAGGCTCAGGCAGTGAACTACTAGCTTCAGATTTGTCATGAACTGCACCTTTGGCATGCATAAACGGCTTACCAGAACCAAAAGAACTGTGAGCCCCAGCGTTTCCACTATTCCTTTGTTGTTGTTTCCGATTTCCAGCATTTAAATTCAGTGAATTAACATCAGAAAATTGCCCCTGCCATTGTGCAGAAGACGTGCTTTCTTGAGTTGGTAAATTACCAGAATACCCCAGCCCTTTTCTTCTATTCATCTGATTACCCGGCATTGTTCCTTTTCCAAGGGGAGATCCGTGACAATTTCCTCTAACAGGGGAACTCGAGCCATACTGTCCAGGAGATCCAGCTGTCATTTGGCTAAACGGTGGAGTGAATTGTGATGGACTAGTGCCTAGTGACATAGGTGCAAAATTGCCAGCTGGGCTGAACCCGAACCCATTTCCATGTGGGATTTGCATAATTCTTTGCCTAGCATCAGGACTACTTCCAAGCACCGGGATATTTTGAGCATTGTTGTTCAAAGGTGATGGACCCACTGGTGAATAATATGGGAGCATGTTACCGTTATCCCCATAACTACCATAACTACTTCCAAGTCCAGTGCCATCATTATAATTGCCATGACCACCTAAACTTCCAAAATTACCTCCATGTGCATGAGGCAATACTTGGAAATGAGAGTTGTTAGACATTGCAACCCGATTTCCACCTTGAACCTACATGTAATAGCAAGTGGACTTGCAAGACTCAGATAATCAGTTGTAATGAAATGTGGGTGTCTGGCTGTTAATTTTATTTCAGGAATTATGTAATGTTGAATAATTAAAACAGATGACTATCTATAACAAAATGAGCTATAGAAAATAGTGTAGGGATGTTTTTTTCTCCCTGAAGTAATACTAATAAGAGATAATTAGATGTCGAGTGTTTGAAAAATTCTAATAATTTAAGGAACTAATAAATAAAATGATAGAAAAAGATGGCATTAAATTAAGTGCTGCTTTGTAAATGAGAGAGTCTCACAGATCAAGTTGAAAAAAGGGTAAACAAA
This sequence comes from Flaveria linearis, assembly GCA_024085815.1. Taxonomy (NCBI): domain Eukaryota; kingdom Viridiplantae; phylum Streptophyta; class Magnoliopsida; order Asterales; family Asteraceae; genus Flaveria; species Flaveria linearis. The sequence continues at coordinate 13,564,718 of CM044016.1, read as the reverse complement.
CAAACAAACATACCCAGTGTATCCCGCTGAAAAGCAGGGTCTGGGAGGGGTATGTGGTGGCAAGTCTTTCCTCTATCCTGAGAGACAGAGAGACCGCTTCCGAGAAAAAAGGGTAAGGATGTAATTTACTTTATACTTAGACAATAAGATTTGTTATAGTCGGTACATAAATTGACCCTTAATCAGATAATCAGTTCCAAAACCTAAATCCAAACACCCTAAATGTACACAAACTGCTCACATTAGGGGAGAGACCTGCAGCAAACCAATGACCACCAGCAGGATGATGATCAACCTTGACATTATGAGAAACAGGCTGCCTTGCAAAAAAAGGGTAAATAGGTAATTACATATACATTTCAATAGTTAGACCAAAGGAGTATTAAATAAAGGTCATGAAATGGCCGGGCTTGAGTAGCAGACAAAAAAATAACTTTTTGTGTGCTTCAGTTCGGGTCAGGTCGGAATGACCTGCAACAATTTGTCCAAAAATTTACAATAGAAAAATACTGCTTACCACACGCGGAGTCTCAGGAGCAGGCATATAAGGACAAGTAAAAGGTTCCCCAGTAACAAAAGGATGCTTAGAAGCCTGTGATATGATATACCATACCATCAACATTGTTATTAACATTGACAGAATAACTAAAAGTGGCATTAAATAACCTGCAATGGTGACCACCGCTTAGCTGGATCAAATTCTACAAGCCCCTTCAAGAAATCAATCAGCGCCAGACGCATTTGACTTTCTGCGGTATTTTTGTTATAAGATTGCCGTCATATATTATATAAAATATTAGGGAAGAAAAATAAGGATATAAAGCTAACCTCTAGCCAAATCTTCTTTTTCCAGATCTTTTCTATAAGGATACTTCTTCACAATTCCTTCAAGATTCATGTGATTGAAGAACTCCTTTCCAATTAAAGGTTTTTTCATCTCTCTCTAAAGTGAAAATTAATAAAATAATTATAATACAAAGTGAGCTGAGAAGTGCGCATACAGAAAGGCTGATGTCTGTTAGGAATGTATAGGGTTGTATAAGTATATGGCCTTGGAATGTATCTATAATCTTCAGATACACGAACTTTTAAGCGCGAGTTTTGAAAGGAAGTTTAAATACCACATAATTTTCATAATATACATTTCATCCTAAAGATACAAGGGGTTCATGCAAGCCTTTCATGTGATTTGTATAAAGGAAACAAACTAATAATTTCTAGCCAAGATAACTAAAAATGAAAAATGAGCACTTACGGCTTCATATTCTTCTTCATTTAAAACTTGATAGTTACTTCTTCCATAAGATGAAGCTTGACTACCATCTTCATGGTTTACACTCCCTACACACTTGAAAAACCTACTAGTGTTTTTGGCCCCTTTCAACACATAATCAGGTGGTTGGTCCCTAGATAAATAAAGAAAATTAAACAAAAGAACTCATATGAAAATATAGCACGAAAAACTTTATCCTTTGGCCCAAATTATATATCTTTTTCGATTCAAGAGTTCAGTAGATTGGTGTTACTCCTAATATTGCTTTTTTTTATATTGAAAGGTGAAACATAGTTAAAAGAAAGTATGGTACCATAGATATAACTTGAGATGGAAGATATGAGTATTGTAAGAGAAATAATTTTTTAAAATAACAGAAACAGAACGATAAGGAGTAACATACCCAATTATTTGCATCATTCTTTTTAGAAGATCAAATTCTGAAGCTCCTGGAAAAAGTGGCAAGCCAAGAAATAGTTCAGCAACTATACATCCAAATGACCACATGTCAATGGCGGTTGTATACCTGAGAGATGGTTAAAGTCTAACAAAAGCTCATATGTATTAATACAATCAGGATGCTTATATTAAAATTAAAAGGCATGCTAACCAAAGCCAAACTGCTTCTGAGTTTAAGTTTGAAGAAAAAGGAGAGGAAGTGGGAAGAATATTTTTAAAAAATTATGTATTCCCAAAAGTGGATGATTTTGTTCTTAAGCTCCTTATTTGAAATGTTCGTTGTTAACCACATTTCGTAGGGCTATAGTTAGCAAAACCATACATTAACAATAATAAAAAAAAACTAATAACAATGATATAGCATCAGATTTTGAATTAGAGATGCTAATAACAACATAAAAGCAAATTTTGAACTCAAGGATACTGATACCCTAGAACAACTTCAGGTGATCTGTAGTATCGACTCTGCAGAAGAAAATTACAAGAATTAACAGAAATGCTTTATCAACTATCAAAACTTTCCAGCATGCAACTTTATGATAATGTATTAGTCTATTAGATACAAACCTGGATATAAGAATAAACGGTGTGATCTTCCATGCACGCAGATCCAAAGTCAAAATTTTGACTCCTGGTGGTTTCATTCTGTAATAAATAAATAAGACAGCAATATTAGGAGCGAATGAGCTCAATCTATAGAAAAATAGAGGCATTTCGACCCATTTACTTGTAAATGGGTTGATTTGGGTTGTGTACTATCCTCGTGCATAAAAGGATGTTCTCAGGCTTTAGATCACAATGGATAATAGCAGCATCCTTCATCAGAGCTAATCCATATAAAATCTAGTACAAATATATCAACCATTAAAGGAGGAATAAATAACAATTTTCACACAGAAATATTAAGCAAATTTTACCTGCTTTGAGAACAGCTGCACAAATCTCAATGATAAACCGCAGTATTTATTTAGCTTTATAAGCTCATACCTAATGTAACACGACAAACAAAACAAAATGAAACAAACAAACAAAAAAAATAAATAAATAAAATAAATTCAGACCCAAATAAGCATAGCATGTAAAAGCTTTTATACAACAAGTGATTAAGTGAACAAACTGAAACTTACAAATTCGTATCAAGTAGTTCAAAAGCAATGCATAAATGCCTTTGATATGTGAAATACTCATAAATTCGAACAATGTGGTGCTTATCCTCTGGATCAAACTTATTGTTTAACTGAAAATAACAAGATAATTAGGTGACACCCAAATGCGTTGATCTCGTACATTTTCAAGATTCCAGACAGAACTTAGTACTTACTGTTTTCAATATGGAAACTTCAACCAGTGCTTGCCGATAGTAAGCAGGTTGATTTTTAATGATTTTAACAGCAACAAAACGGTCAAGTTCTGCAACCCAACATTTAGCAACTTGCCCAAATGTCCCCTGCCCAAGCATCTCCTTCACAATATATCTGAAAATAATCTAGAAATTATGAAAATTGTGATTAAATAAATTCAATCAAACAAGAAAAATGAAGTGAAAATAGTAACCTTCTGTTACTTTCTGAATTAACTATGGGAAAATTTACGGTTAAAATAAGTTCAGAATTTTCATTATCATAACCATCATTGAGTTCTCCAGCAGATGGGGTTGTCAAGCACTGTTTTGGGTTTAATTTTTCTGAATAATTAAACTGGGGATTGCATATTCGGTACGTCTCAACAATATCCTTGGTTAATCTTGATACCAACTGCAAAAAACAATTACACACGTCAACCCTTGTCTTTCATAATGAAATATACACGATTTCATCAAGGAAAGGGCAAATGTCATGTAATGTAACCAAGTTTGGTCATTCAAACTTTTGGTTAAAATGTTTGACCACTAAAATTTCAAATTTGTTTGTGCTAACAATCTTTTGAAAATTTACGTGCAAACTATCGCACAACTGATATATGTTGGCATAGCATGTTGATGGTATAAAATAGTTGAAACAGGGACACAATTATACAAAACTACTGGCGTAGCTCCCTGTCAGATTTAGTAAGCAGTTGGGAACAACCAACTTCAGTAAAAAACTTTTTTCACTCGTAATTAATCAGATATAGGGCTCAAATAAGAAAACCAAAACACCTCCAAAACAACTAACAGATGTATTAAAACACAATAAGCAAATAAGCAGTTTTAATAAACAATCCCAGCTCCCAAACACCCCCTTACGCAGTGGCCATTCATATCATCCTTTTTATGCAATTTGGAAGCTGCATCAACCAGTTTGGAAAAAATCATGATAATAAAACAAAAAACAAAACATAAGTGGTTAAACCTCTTAAAACAATGGAGAAACTAAATTACTGTTATATAAAACCTACAACTTCATCCTAATAACTTCATCATATGAACATGATTTTATTACAAGCATTCAACTAGAACAAGCTATATGATAAACATTACTAAAAGAAAAGATTTTTACGGGGCAAAAATCACTCACAGGTCTTTTAACAAAAACACGCAAACTTCGTGTTCTTGCTGCAGGATTAATAATAGGGTCATAAGATCGAAAAGCAAACTGTCTAGGACTCCATAGTACTGATGCTGATGCAGATGCTAAGCTCTCATCTGCTGCAACAGTCGGGTTGACATCATCCATCATTGCTCCACCACAATTCACTGAAAATTTGTTGTAATTAAAAACTTATAAATAATCAAAGTATCAACAGTTTGGTTTCTACTATGCCCTCATCGAATGCAGTAATCTTCCACCAAATTCAAGCAATTTACCAGAAGACTGCAATCCCATTATCATAATCTAAACCCCACAATCTTCATAACCAAAGCAGAAGTTTTAGATCCATCAAAGCAATAATAATCCCAATTCAGTAGTCGAACAATCGGAGGGGATGATCGGGAATTCAAGAAAGAAACTATATTTGATGACAGTAATAACAATAACAATATCAGCTAGAGAATCGATAATATATTCAAAATCAAATGTGTGTTATAGGGTTTCTTGAACAAGAGTAAAAGATCGATTTCAAAGATTCATCATCGGCATCGAAAAGGGGTTTTGCAGTTCATCGTCTTCGTTCACGAACACCGTCGTTATCGCACAAGATTCGTTATTCTTTGTTGGATTACACCACAAGAACCCTAAAGTTTAATATTCAATGGATCACATCTGAATTCTTGTTTGTATGGGATGCTTGGAGTGTTGGATTAGGGTTTATCTTCTACCATTGTTAATCTTACCAAATTGCATAAAAGATTTATGCTTTGATGTATGATACTTTTCTCAAGCTATGATGCATCATTGATTTGTATTAATAGTTTAAAACCCATTTCATTTAAACATACGTCTATGTGTAATTATGGTTCAAAGTAAAATTACGACCATAGGCTTGATAATGTGTTACATCATCAATGTATGTGGACCTTAAAGTAGGAAACATACAAAGGTGTGAATGTTTTGTTAAATGATAAATGATAAATCATAAGTATGATTTTGAAATGGGAAAATAAAAAGAGTAGTTTATTATGGTTTGATTTTGATTTTATCTGAAAGATACTTACATTTAACTTATTTACACATAATATGTAACTAGGGATTGTACACTTAAGCTTTGCCATATGTTTCGATGCATTTACGACTCTTTTAAAGCAAATGACATACTGAAATTTGTTCTTTATATTATAGAAATAAAACAAACTATTTATGATTGTTAATCCTAAGAGTTTTGATCAAACTATTTACCTATACGTTGAATTTTAAACGGGATGAATAATGTTTTGTCGTATGTGTAATTTTGGTTTTTTTTGGCAGACTTGATTCATGTGTATGGTACAAAAGCATAATGTGTGATGTGGTTATGTGGTTTGTGGTGCTTCTTTTTAAATCTGATCTTCGCCTTCTTTTGGGGTTTGTAGAGAGATATTTCCTTTGTGAGGGTTACCGGTTTGTGACGGAGGTGGTGGCCACTCCAGCTCACCCCATTTTTCTCACCTCTTGTGTGGGGTTCCCTTTTTAGGTGGGCTTTCGGTTCCCTTTTTGACCTGTAAGCATACAGGTGGTTTGTGATGGTTGCCATGGCCATGGAGACGACCACCACTCCACCTCATGTGTTCCCGTTAATGTGGAATCAGTAGTGCTGATGGCATTAGAGACAACTGTTGCTCAGCCTCCGGTTTCTGGTTGAAGTATAGTCGGCATCCGTGATGGTGGTGACTAGCAAGTGGTTACAATCCCAAAGTCAAATGTCTATGTGGCATTACATCAAATATTAAATTATACAGATGAATGATTGTATAAAACCCCAAATAACATAATTCATTCAAATTGCCTAAAACATGATAAAGTGAATAAGGTGGTGGCTAAATCTCCAAATGTCCAACCAAGGCGACTCCTATCCATGTGTCACCTGTTAAATATTCTTCTCCTAAAATACACGTAAAATATGTCAACATAATGTTGCTGAGCTCATAAGCTTATAACACGTGACCTTTTATAAATAAACATAATAATTATCAATATTAATAATTGTGCATACGAGAATGTATCATAATCAAGCCTAGATTCGGACTTACCCACCAAAGTGATAAAATAACCCCTAACCTTATACCACTAAATATTACGTTTAATTGTGCCTGCTGTGATGGGTTATAAGGTACTAATTTGTAACACAATGGTTATTGCATCTCAATGGGGGATTTCCCTTGCATAAAGGCCCATTGTGTGTGGGAGATTCCAAATAGTACTATCCACATATCACACGAAACCTAGGTGAGTTAATAATTGTACTCTGTCCAGGTACAAGGGTAAGTAATATTGGACCGTAAAATAAGATTTTAAAGAGTATGCATTTCACCCTTAAAAATGTTAACATAAAATGGGTTCTTGTTACACATGTGCAATTTAAGCTTCATGTCTTGAGTTTTGAAGTCCTATCTTGTGTTTCATTCAAATATAAGTCTATACCTTACAATTTCATATTGTAACTTTCATTTTAATTATATTTTAGGTTCATAGTATTACGGTTTCAACTATTGATAATTTTTGGCCCCTAGTCTTTGTTAAATTGACACTTTTATCTTTAAAGTTTGGATTTTTGCACTCTACTTAGTTATGCTGATATTTATTGTTTTTAGATGGGTTATGCTACTGGAATAATTTAATTTTAAATTTATTTGAGTTTCTTTATTGGTTTCAATGAAATATTTTCTAATATACATTTTATGTCCTTTTAAACATGAATTATTTCTTAGTAAATTATGGGTGCCTTAATAGGTGTTCATATTTTGTTTATATCTTATTGAAGGTATACTTTAGTTTCTAAAACATTAAAATATGCTCATAAGATTGTTGTGACAAATTTTGTATTTTTAACGCGTAATAAACTATGTTTGGACGCATTATGTAAAATATAATAAAAAAATTTGTTCAATTAAAATTTAATTTAGAAAATATGTTTTTTGTTCATAAATTACTGTAATTAGTCTATTTTTCCATTTTTGAAATTTTGTAATTTACTTTTTCTTGTGATTAATTACTTTTTAATAATGAGGATTTTATATATAAAATAAAAAATTCTATAAATACTAAGATTTTTTAAAATTATTTATATTTAATTAAGTTATTAGTTACTAAAATTTCAAATTCTAAGTTGTTCTTGTTGGTTTTACGTTTTTAACGCTCGCGGTTTGGTTTTTAACATTTTTCCAGGTTTGGGTAGACTTTGATCTTATTATTAATCATGGATTACTTTAATATCTCTATGCTAATAGTTAAGATTTAATTAGGACACTTGTCATCATTTTATGCATTTAAGAATTGATTTTCCTGCATCTCTCTCTCTTATATGATAAACTAGCTTTAGTAACCCGTGTATTACACGGGATGAATAATTAAAAAAATTATTTTAAAAAATATATGTTCTTATATATATTTACTTATATCAATGATTACATTTAACAAAAAAATGATATATTTATAAATCTAGATGTGTAAGAACTTACTATGCTAATTAAATTTGTAAAATGTATTTATAATATCATTTGTATACATATCAGCTTTCTAGCTAGTTTTGAATACCAAAAACATGACAATGAAAATAATAATGTGATATAAATTTGAAACATAAAATGGTTCTAAAATTCTCAACTCTTGTTTACACTTGGAAACCATTCAACAACATACAAATAGTCAAGTCATTGAAAATGGAACTTTGTAAATGGATTTCTGAGTAGAAATTACAAGAAAACATAGCTTTGTAGACCAGATTAGAGTAATGAGAAAAACACAATAAAACCTTAATGTTGTCGTAGATATCATGTGGATGTCTTTCAATACAATTCATGTTTCTTATGCTCAGCAAGCGGATTTCCGACTTCTAAGCAGTTTGTAACTCTCCTGCTGACTCGTCTAGTTAGTCAATCTTAATTGTCCGAGGATGTAATTGGAAAGATGGTATTGATAAAAATATAACAAAGTTTTTGAAATAAGCAAGAACTACATGTGGTAAGATGGCCTAACCAGGATGAACATGTCATTTTTATGCGGGTTGAAACAGACCAGGTTGAGTTAGGTTGACCAACAAACACTTCTGCTCATTTATGTAATACAACTAATATGTTAAAGTATGATTATAAAAAGATATAATTACATAATAATCCAAATCACTTGAAAAAGAAAACTATTTAGAAGGTTGTATACATTATAGACCTTTTTTGTTTGTTATCAACCTTTTGACTAACACGACCCATTCCATTTTTAAGTAAAATATTTTTGACAAAGGTACCTATTTAAAATTTGACAACTCACTGCTTTTCAAGTTTGCATATAGCCCATACTTTTGAATTTTTAGTGATCGATAAAAATAAAAATATAAAAATATGAAAATATGAAGTAAAATAGTATGTGGACATACCTCAGACTTTGTTTTAACTTCAGCAAGTCTTTGTTTTATATCTTTACAAGTCAAGAAGAAGACCTCTTCCACATTCATATTGTTTTTTACTGTATTTGAAACATAAAATGTTAATGTAACAATTTAAGCATGAACTAATGATGTTTGATCGTATACCACTGATGTTTGATTCTCCATAGAAGCTTGACTTGCATTTTCAAACAATTTGATTCCATATGCATCGGTACATACCTGACCCTATAATGTAGGAACATGCTAGACAAAGGAGATTTCACTTTTAGCTAATCAAGGAGAAAAGATTATGAAAAAAACCAACTAAAGAGGTAAAAACAATTATACATAGATAATAAGATAGTTGTTGATGTAGGCTTCATATACATCTTGTACCTCAGATACATCATACATTGGTGGCACTTGAAATAATTTCAACTTCGTTTATACATACATAAATAATAAATATCATAACAACAAAAAATAAATAAATAATAATATAAAACATCATAAAAAATATAAGAAAGAGCCCAAAAACAAACAAAATGATCATATAAACTGAAATTGTTTGACCATTTATATAAACTAAAATTGTTTGACAATTTATATAAAAAAATGATCATATCTTTACATAACTCTGTCACTTATAGCCTCGTCAAAAACAACATGATCATCCTAAATCAATACTTGGTTCTCATTTTATACAGAGGTGTTTCATCTTGTCTAAATTGAACTTTATTAATAAACATTAAAACTATAAAAATATTTGGTTTATCCATTCTCAAAGGTAAGAAAATAAAACCATTAATCTATTTGTTTTAAAAGAAAATAGAGTAAACAGATCCTACCGAGATTTATGAGGTTAGCAACACACATACAACGTAAACTAATTGAAATCACAAACACATTGGAAGGAGAACTACAAAGAACGTATGCGTACATCTATAAACATAGAGATGAAGAAATTACGTTTTTACCTCAACAATTAGAACACCAAAATATTCACTCACCACAGACATTCCTGAATCACCCTACCTACTTATGAATCAATAGCATTTCATTGAAATCTGCAAAAATATATATATTCACGAACCCAGCAAATATGAAGAAGAAAATCAATAGATGTTTGAGTTTGTTGAAATATATATGTTTAAGTCTAATAAAAATTCATCTTGACCTATTTGTTTTTATAATAATCCAACAACCCTTGTTTGTGACCCTTAAACAATAAATATATCATTTTAAAATGTCCTAAATAATGAAGCTTTTTGTGTCGCTCTGATGTGTAAACAAAGTTTAAAAGAGAATGCATTTTTTTGTTTGATCATTTTAAATAAAGAGGTGTGTAGGTGATGGTATTGCTGCTACTTATATTTGTGACCCAAAGACTTTTCTCAAACCTCATTATTAAGCTCCTTACATACTCCTAAATAATCATATAATTACTATTACTAATATGTTAACAGGATAGTTTGGGTATAGTATTTTATATCATACCTATCTTTTCAATAAGAAAGCTTCTTCATAAAACAATAACACATTCCAATACTAATAACCTTATATATTGGAGCTCTATAAATAAAACTAAAAGCATTTACAAACACCTAAGAACAACCAATCAAATATAGTATTCATCTACCTAAAGTACAAATTTCAAATAAGAGTAGCACAAGAAAATCCATGCAGTTAAAATAGAGGCATCTTAGTTGTTACTCCTATATACATATGTTAATGCATACAACATACCTGCAATGTAGACAACCAAAACAAATCATGGAGAAGGAACAAAATTATGTAACACTATAACGTAAACCAATGAAACAAACAATCAAAACCGTTAACGCAAGCCAAAAAGAAACATGCAAATGGCAAGATGAAAAGTAAGATCCCATCCAACAACACCTATAAAAATCAACAGAAAATTCATGCCACAAACGTTTTTAGAACCAAACATGCAAATCTAAAATCACTCAAAAACTATCATAAGAATATTAAAAAGATTACAACTTGACTTGTTGCATCTCAAATCCATAGTCCTATTCATATTTCGAAAGACAAGATACAAACATAAACTCTAGCGCTAACTAAACTCTCAAACAACCTGATGCGAATTAAAAATATATATAAAATTAGCTATAAACAACAATCTACAACCCTTAGTTTTGATAACCCATGAAAGAAACAGAGTCGGGAAAGAAATGCGAGAAACGTGCAACTGAGAAAAAATAGGTAAAGAGAAACAATTGAAACATTAAAGAGTTGAAGACATATCTAAATTAACAACTGATATGATAAATCATCATCCCCACCATCATCATCAAAGTGCCTAATGAACGAAGATATAGGGTTAGGACGTAAGTTTGTGGGTTATAGAATTTGAACTCTTGAAACTAATTGAGAAATCAAAACATAAACACAATGAATAAATTAGGGGAAAATATTTGATTACATACAGTTCAGATATTCAAGAAAGTATCAACAAAGACGTCCACCTTCAAAGATGTGACAACCCGTATCTTTCAGGTTAACATCGTTCTAACTGTTTCCGTTATCATTTACCATCTATCAACACTATTTAACATTATTATTAGTTCAAAATCTTAATTATATTTGTATATAATTATAAATTAAATCATCTACATTTATCATTAATATTAGTAGTTTAGTACATAACCTTAATTATCATTAGCACATACTTACTAATATTAAAATCTACTTGATAATAATAATAATAAACAACCATATTGCAAAGTGGGTTATCACCACCCAACAACTACACCCAACAACTACTCCACTCAACCAACCCACCCTCCCCACAAATTCGATCATCTTCATCTTGCAACCACTTCTTTAATTAAACTATTCAACAACTACTCCACTCAACCAACCCACCCAACCCATTGACCCCATCTTCATCCTTTATCCCGTAACCCTACTTCAATATTCAAACTGCTTCCTGCCGTCGCTCATCCGAAGACCAACCTTCTGTCATCGACCAAACCCCCCCTTCACCTTGACAACCCTTACTCACAACCTTCCCGCAAGTAAACACTCCCGATCGCAGCCTCTCACCACGGTTAACTTCCACCGGTAGCCTTCTTCTTGATCAAACAAAACCGCAATCAACCGCGAATAATCGGAGAAAGTGAACGGCACGCATAGCAGCCCGTATCTCACTCGGTATGATTTCTAGACCCCTATTCATGTTCGGGTTGCTACGACATTTAAGGTTCGGTTCACGCTTGCGGTTTCGGTTTCAATCACGGTGGGGGGTTCTCGGTTGATTGTTCGTACGTATGTACATGTGTTTTGTGTGTATGTGCTCTCATGTATACGACTGTACATATACAATTGGTGATGCTTCCGTTTCTGCGTGGATGTGGTGAATGTATTCTGCGTTTATATATATATATATAAATCTGTGTGTGTTGCATTACGTACATACACATGTATGTTTTCTGCGTTTGTATATATATATATGTGTGTGTGTGTGTATGTGTGTGTGTGTGTTGACTTTCCAGCCGTGAGTGGTGATGTGTGGAGTCTGCGATGTGTATGGTGCATGTATGTATGCGATTATATGATGTTGTATGTGTGTGTTCTTATGTAAATTGTATATATATTTATATGTGTGTGGGGGTAGGGCTGCATGTGTTCATATATATAAATATGCAGGTGCTTATTCATGGGTATGTCATTATTGTATATGTGGCAAGGAGGGGTGTTCTTCTATGTTTCTTTTGTTTTTGTGTATGTATGCATGAGTGGGATTGAATATATCTTATTAGTAGTGTAATTGGGTATTTTAGCATGCATGGGGATTGGATGATTTTTATAATATATTGCACAAATATATATTTTTATAATAGGTGACAAGAGTCATGACGTTGTGGGTTGCGTTTTCTTTTTGTTCATGAATACATATATGCATACATATTTAGTGTTGGGTAGAATATATTATATTATGTATTAGGTTGGGTATATTGAATGTGTGTGTGAGCAATATGTATATATATAGTATATGTAAGTGTGTTATGTTTGGGTCGTTACGCTTAGTGTGTACGAGTCATGTATTATGAAACGTATGGGTTCTATTGTAAAATGTCGTATAATTAATTATATATATAAAGAGTATTTTTACATATAATTCAGGCTATACGTGAATATCGGGTTTTATGCTTGTGTGAGTTTGTGTATGCTTGCTTTTACTTGTGTATGGGGGAGTCCTACCGATAACAAACATCGTAACAGAGGCGTGAACGCGAAACCATACGATCATATTATTAGTATTTAATATTAATCAAATAATAAATGTACATCCAGGTTAATCGGGAACCAACTCTTTCGTTCTTGCATTACTCTATTGCTGTGCTATTGAGGTGAGTTTACAGCCCCACTTTTACTTTATACTCTTTTTGGGGGAGAGAAACATGCTGCTTTCATAAATGTTACATTACATTAGGTTTTTGTAATACCGCATATACATGATACTATGGTGTTATACTTTACCCTTTGGACCGTTAATATGCAAATAGCGAGGTGATTGTTAGTAGATCTACTGGGATTGACATACCCCGCCCGGGCTAGTCGCGCTAGCTTGGCTGGAGGTCAAACGGGTGAACGGTCAGCCTGTTTTACAGTGTTGTGGTGGGGAAACCATAGCCGGGCCTACATTATTACTATTGATTACATGTCAGCTCGGTCGTGACTTCATACACATAGTGATTGCTATGGGCTAGCTACCCATTATATGCTTTGATTACTAAATCCAGGAATTTCATTACTGATACTTACTGTTTTCTGATAAACCTGTGAACTCACCAGTCTTGTACTGACTTTTACATGTTTTCTCTCAGGACATTGATGTGGCACGTTTAGGAGCACAGCATCCACTGCATGTCATTCTACATTCATCCCAAACTGTTTTCAAGATTTAATTTCATGTACTTTACATAAATTGGATTGGGCGCGTGTTTACGTGTTCCAAAACCGTTGTTAAATGTTTTCCTGTTTTCGCTTCCGCAATACTTAAATACAAGTTGGTTTATTTCATTATTACTAAGCAAATTATATGATTTGTAATTGTCGAGTCTTTTGGTGTAACTGATGCTTATCTGAGATCCTGGTTATGTCACACACCTAGCGGTAAAACCCCGTTTGTGGAAATTGAGGGTGTGACAGATTGGTATCAGAGCATTAGTTATAGCGAACTAAAATGAACTTTGCATCTCATTTGCATTGCATTTTAGACTAGCTGGATTTGCATTAGTTACACACACATAGATTACTAAGCTGTACTTACTTAATTTGGTTGCCTGAGAACTTTTGCTTTAACATATCCCTGTGAGCTTACAACTACAGGGATGGTGGTTCCGAGTTGCTGTGAGTCACGGGAGGGGTTACTTATGAATTTCCTGAACCTTATTGATCCTTTCGTATACTTTGATTGATCGACCCCGATATAATACTTACATATTTGGTACTCCTATCGTTGATGACCACTGTACTTGACAAGATATGTTAGCCTGATAGGAGGAACCGGGGGTGATCATGCAAAGCAAATTACCATTACGGGTGCACACGTAATTGTAATTTATCGTGCATGCTAATTCTAGTGAACTCTGTTGGGTGATACGGTTGAAGTCAGTATAAGTCTTCGTTTCTACACTTGGAGACAAGGGAGTCTTAATTCTCATAGAATATCACTATTGATATGGAAACTAATCCTTCAACTCTACTCGTATGAAAGCGCACTTCTACCTCGAGTCCAGACGGAATTCAAACCATGACATTAGTCCTAATCCCTCGGATTTGAACTGATTCTCTAGCTTGCCTATTTCTTTAGTTCTTGGACCCCTTTTCCTTTTCACCCCAAGACGAAAAGAGTTGTTTCCATGCGACTGATATCTTTGAATTTTAGTTTCTGGTTTGATTCATTGTAGACATACTTACAATTTATTTAATCAGAAATTATTATTTGAACTTATTAGTTGTGTGAGTTAGATTTCTTTGATTACTTATACATAAATGAAGTTAAATATGTTGGATATTTACTTATTTTTGTATGTTGTGATTCTAAAGAATGTCTGGAAGAGGACGTGGAACGGAAGAGGTAACATCACTATGACGCCTGCAGAATTGGTGACGTTAATCAATCAGAATGTTACCGCAGCGTTGGCAAGCCAACACCCTCCACGGCAGAACCCTATTGGATAAAAGACTTGCACCTACAAGTCCTTTATGACTGCAAGCCTAACCCGTTCAAGGGAACTGAGGGAGTAGTGGGACTGCTCCGTTGGTTTGAAAAGCTGGAGTCGGTGTTTGAAATCTGCAACTGCCCTGCTGAGAATAGGGTGAAATATGCTGCTGGCATAATGGACGGTGATGCTCTGAGCTGGTGGAACACACAAGTTCAGATGTTGGGTGTTGAAGCTGCAAATGCCACGACATGGGAAGAATTCAAGAACTTGCTGAAAGAGGAGTACTGTTCAAGAGATGAAGTACAAAAACTGGAAACCGAATTTTGGAACCTGAAGATGGTAGGTTCTGAATCGAAGCCTACACAACTTGTTCTCACGAGTTGGCTACTCTGTGCCCTACTATGATCAACCCGGCTTGCAAACGGGTTGAGAGGTACATCGATGGGCTAGTTCCAGAAATACGAGCATGGTTACCACTGCTAGACCAGCTACCATATAGGAGGCTATCCGACTGGCGTACAAGCTGACGGATCAGGCCGTCGCGCAGGGCAAGCTGCCCCCATGAGGTACTGCATCGGGTTCCAATGAAAACAAGAGGAAATGGGAACCTTCTGCCAGTGGAAACAATCTTCATCCTCCACTCATCAGTAACATCAATACAAGAAGTTCAACCATTCATAACAGTCTCAAGACATGGGCAATTCGGGCGGCTATCATGGAAATCTTCCAAAGTGCAACAAATGTAAGTTCTATCATACTGGGCAGTGCACAAGGAACACTTGTGAGAGTGGCGAAAAGTTTGGGCATGTTGCCAAGAATTGCAGGGTAAATCTCTCGGGAAAGGTACCTCAACAGCAGCAGAACTACAATCAGACTGGGTGTTATGAATGTGGACAATCCGGTCACTTTAAAAGGGAATGTCCAAAACTGAAAAGGAATGGTAACAATGGTGCTGCTAAAAAGTCTAAAGACAACAACAATGGTGGTGGCAGTGGTAGATGCAGAGTTTTCATCATGGGCTCAGGTGAGGCTCGAAACGACCCTACTGTAGTATCTGGTAGATTCTCTATTAATGGATGTTACGCCTCTGTTTTATTTGACTCCGGTGCTGATGAAAGTTATGTATCCATAAAATTTAGCAAAGTACTAGGAATTGTACCTACTAACTTGACTTCTGAGTACACCATAGAAATAGCCGATGGTAGGACGATAACAGCAACCCAAGTGTTTAGAAACTGTAAGCTAGGCTTATCTGGACACACTTTCTGCATAGACCTTGTTCCTGTCACACTCGGAAGCTTCGATGTAGTGGTCGGGATGGATTGGTTATCCAAGAACAGTGCTGAGATCATTTGCAATGAGAAGTTGATCAAGTTACCCATTTCGGATGATGAAATTCTTACAGTGGAAGGTAATAAGGTGGGTGCGGTGGTCGGCATCATATCATATCTGAAGGCTCAGAAATGTCTCAGGAAGGGACACTTTGCCTTGTTGGCACTTGTTACTGAAACGAAGACGGATGAAAGGCGAGTCGAAGATATTCCAGTTGTAAGAGACTTTCCCGAGGTATTTCCCGAAGACCTACCTGGCCTTCCTCCACACAGACAGGTGGAATTCCAGATTGAATTAGCACCCGGAGCGACTCCGATCGCTCGAGCGCCGTACCGTCTGCCACCGAACGAACTACAAGAGCTGTCTAAGCAATTGCAAGAATTGTTAGACAAGGGATTCATACGTCCCAGCTCTTCACCCTGGGGAGCTCCAGTGCTTTTTGTTAAAAAGAAAGATGGAACCTTCAGGATGTGTATTGACTACCGCGAACAGAACAAGGTGACAATCAAGAATAGGTATCCACTTCCACGCATTGATGAGTTGTTTGACTAGTTACAGGGATCAAGCTACTATTCCAAAATTGATTTGAGATCGGGTTATCATCAGTTGAGGGTTCGAGAGGAAGACATCTCCAAGACTGCGTTCCGGACTCGCTATGGGCACTACGAGTTCACAGTAATGCCTTTTGGGCTGACCAATGCCCCAGCAGTTTTCATGGACCTCATGAACCTTGTCTGCAAACCTTATTTGGATAAGTTTGTCATTGTCTTCATTGATGACATACTGATCTACTCTCAGAATAAGGAAGATCATGAGGAGCATTTGAGGACAATTCTGGACTTGCTGAGGAATGAACAGCTTTACGCGAAGTTCTCAAAATGCGACTTCTGGATGCGTGAAGTGCAATTCCTTAGGCATGTGGTGAATGAAAAGGGTATACATGTTGATCCTTCAAAGATTGAAGTAATCAAGGATTGGCCGGCACCAAAGACGCCTACTGAGGTGCGACAATTCCTTGGTTTGGCAGGCTATTACCGGAGGTTTATCGAAGGATTTTCGAAATTGGCGCAACCTTTGACTGCCCTAATTCATAAGGGAACAGTTTACAAGTGGGGCAGCAAAGAGGAAACAACGTTTCAGGCGCTTAAAGACAAACTCTGCAGCGCACCAATCCTAGCCTTACCAGAAGGAACTGATGACTTTGTCGTTTACTGTGATGCACCCGTCCAGGGTTTGGGGTGTGTATTGATGCAATGTGACAAAGTCATAGCTTATGCATCTAGACAACTCAGGTGCATGAGAAGAACTACACAACACATGATCTGGAACTGGGAGCTGTAGAGTTTGCCTTGAAGATCTGGAGGCACTACTTATATGGAACCAAGTGCACGATCTATACAGATCATAAGAGCCTCCAGCACATATATGACCAGAAGGAACTGAATATGCGGTAACGACGGTGGTTAGAATTACTCAATGATTATGACTGTGCGATCAAGTACCATCTGGGTAAGGCAAATGTGGTAGCCGATGCCCTTAGTCGTAAGGAAACCCTAAAGCCTCGTCGGGTGCGCGCATTGCAAATGACTATCCACTCTGACCTACCAGTGCAAATCAAAGCTGCTCAATCTGAGGCCTTGAAGACGAGAATCTGAAAGCAGAATCCAGGCGAGGCATGGAGAAACATTGGAGATTAAAGCTGATGGAATCCATTATTTTATGGAACGGATCTGGGTACCACAGTATGGGAATTTGCGAGAGCTGATAATGGATGAAGCTCATAAGTCACGTTACTCGATCCATCCAGGTTCAGACAAGATGTATCAGGACCTGAAAGAATTTTACTGGTGGCCAAAATGAAAGCGGAGATAGCCACATACGTAAGCAGATGCCTAACTTGTTCCAAGGTTAAGGTAGAATACCAGAGACCATCCGGTTTACTCCAACAACCAAAAATTCCAGTGTGGAAATGGGAGCAGATCTCAATGGACTTCATCACAAAGTTACCTAGGACTCCCAGCGGATGTGATACCATTTAGGTTATAGTAGATTGCTTGACGAAATCCGCACACTTTCTGGCAATTCGAGAGACTGATCGAATAGAGAAGCTGACACGTATCTATTTAAGGGAAATAGTCTCTCGGCATGGCGTGCCGATATCTATCATTTCTGATTGTGATACTCGGTTCACTTCTCACTTCTGGCAATAATTACAACGATCAATGGGAACGCGCTGGATATGAGTACTGCGTATCACCCACAGACCGATGGTCAAAGTGAGTGTATAATCCAGATACTGGAAGCCATGTTGCGTGCCTGTGTGATCGATTTTGGCAGCAGCTGGGAAACTCATTTACCATTGGTTGAGTTCTCCTATAATAACAGTTATCACACCTCGATCAAGGCAACTCCATTTGAGGCACTGTATGGGCGTAAGTGCCGATCACCTATCTGTTGGGAAGAAGTAGGAGAAAGCCAACTTACAGGACCTGAACTTGTGCACGAAACGAGTGAGAAGATCGTGCAAATTCGTAACCGTATGGCAGCAGCACGTGATCGCCAAAAGAGTTACGCCGACAAGCGTCGTAAGCCATTTGAGTTTCAGATTGGTGACAAAGTATTGTTGAAAGTATCACCCTGGAAGGGTGTAATACACTTTGGAAAATGGGGGAAACTAAACCCTAGGTATGTGGGGCCGTTTGAGATTGTCAAACGGGTTGGCCCGGTGGCTTATCAACTGAACTTACCTGACGAACTCAGTGGAATACACATGTGTTTAGGAAGTGTCTTGCTGATGAATCACTTGTTGTTCCATTAGAAGAACTGGAAATCGATGAACAGCTTCGTTTTGTTGAAGAACCAGTAGAGATTATGGATCGAGAAGTCAAAACACTAAAGCGTAGCAAAATTCCCATTATGCGCTTTAGATGGAACTCTAAGCGTGGACCAGAATTCACTGGGAACACGAGGACCAGATGAAGAAGAAGTATCCATAACTATTCAGCAATCAGACTTCCACTTCTTAAGGTATTACTTTAAGATACATTTCCTTACAATTTCGAGACGAAATTTCTTCAACTAGGGGAAGATGTCACAACTCTCGCGAAACCTGAAACCCTACATTTCTTTATTTCGGATTTGTTTTAGAAATTCCAAAAAACTTTTGAATGTTCTTCTGTGCTGCTATTGAGACCTGATGTTCTGCGTTAACCTGATGTTCTAATTTTCGGGACGAAAATTCCTTCAACAAGGGATGATGTGACAACCCGTATCTTTCAGGTTAACATCGTTCTAACTGTTTCCGTTATCATTTACCATCTATCAACACTATTTAATATTATTATTAGTTCAAAATCTTAATTATTATTTGTATATATTATAAACTAAATCATCCACATTTATCATTAATATTAGTAGTTTAGTACATAACCTTAATTATCATTAGCACATACTTACTAATATTAAAATCTACTTGATAATAATAATAATAAACAATCATATTGCAAAGTGGGTTATCACCACCCAACAACTACTCCACTCAACCAACCCACCCTCCCTACAAATTCGATCATCTTCATCTTGCAACCACTTCTTTAATTAACTATTCAACAACTACTCCACTCAACCAACCCACCCAACCCATTGACCCCATCTTCATCCTTTATCTCGTAACCCTACTTCAATATTCAAACTGCTTCCTGCCATCGCTCATCCGAAGACCAACCTTCTGTCGTCGACCAAACCCCCCCTTCTGTCACACCCTCGCTTATAGCGGAAACAAAACGATGCGACGGACGGGATCGTCATAACACTTGGTATAATTACAGAGACATAATATATGCAAAATCCTCGTGTCATGACGTCGCCTGACACAATGGTGACTTGTGTCATGGTTAGTCAGTTCCACGGCTATCATAGTCTATTAATTCAAGTAGTTAACATATACATTGTTCATAAATGGAAACAAACGATGTACAATACTAATGCAAGCCTATTGAAATCCTGAGGGTCTCTGCTAAGGCATCAGCTCTAGCTATCCTCTTTGATTATGTTCACCTGAAAAGATATGCTCAAAAATGTCAACACATAATGTTGGTGAGTTTCGCAGGTTTAAATTGAAAACATGTAATTGATGCTGTATAGAATTTGATGTGGAATCATACTGCAAGCAAAACCACATAACATGTGTTTTAGACAACCAAACCTAATGACGTTATGCATATAAATTAGCCGGAATATATTCACCCTTGGCCTGATTGCTGGCAGCTGTGTTGTAACTCGCAAGTTAACCAATCGTCGAAGGGTGGGGGGTCAACCCAGTAGTACTACCAATACCTAACCATTGGTTCCCAAACCCGGGAATTAATGGTTGTAAGAATGATCCATAGAATAACACCATGTATGCATGCAAAACAATATCACATTGATTCCAAGTATAGAATATAGAATATATGATGTACAGCATTGAAAACGGGTGAGCATACTTTTCCCCCATTGATTGAAAACATTGAAAACTTGTATAAACATAAAAAGGGGTCACAAAACTCACCTTGAATTGATGTAATGCACAAAGACTTCACAGAATAAGGCAATGCACGATCAAACACGTTCAACACCTAATATTGATTATAACTAAGCCTTTAAAACATATTCAGCGCGAATAGATATATTTGATTGGATTCAGGTTGACGTACACGATTTTGATTTTTATACCTAATGATATTAGGATTTAAATTGAATTATGGAATTTTGGACAAGTAATGAAATTACTTGTATTTTTGATTTATTCGAAAGGAGTATATGTATGTACTCTTTGTAATCGTATAATTCAATAATAATTTATTATTAAAGTATAAAAATATAACCTATAATTACATTTACAAATGATTTGTGAAATTATATATTATATATATTCTATGGTTTTCTATGATTATTTCATAATTAAATACGATATAATGTCTATTTTTATAAAAATAATTATTTGTAATATTTATAACTACTATTTTATAAAGATTATTAATGTTTTTAAATAAAATAAATTTACAGAAAAACATTTTGTAACATTTTAAATAACCAAATTTTATAAAATTTATTTTTATAATTTTAAGAATTTTTCTATATTTTATTGGGGCTTAAAATGGCTTAAAAAAATAGTTGAGGGTGCCCGGGTTCGAACCCGGGACCTCCTGTTTGACATGGGACATGGGAACCGGTGAACCAAAGGCCTGGGCCGCGATAATTCTCGGTTCCATTTGTTTTTAAGCCAGCCTAACCCATTACCTCCAATTCATATGAACCCTAATTTGATTTACCCGAAATTGAACTTGAATTCGATATTGTTAACTGTTAAAATCATGGGGCTTTTGATCCCTATGTATAAACGAGTAGAATGATAGGTTTAATTACCTGATTTGTTTCGAATTAATGATATGAACAGTGAAGAACAGGTTGCGGTTATCCCAAATCCAATTGATGATCAAACCGTGATGAAAATCAAATTACTTGTACAAAAGCTTTGAATGATGCTAATGATCAATAGCCCTATGTTATTGCAGTGTATATAGATCGGAGGGTGATGGTTGATTGAGTAGCAGGTTCGAACAGAGGGTTTGATCGAATTTGTTTGATTTTGTGTGTTCTGGTGAAATGGGCAGTAACATTCGATTGATAGTGAGTTAAAGTTCGATTCAACGGTATTAATTTTGATTAAAGTGGTGTGTGAGTGGTTATTTAGCCGTTCAACGTTCGGGTAATAAAGTGGAGAAGGTTTTAGCCGTTTAATCGACCATTAAACGCGTTTTGTGTGTGCATTGAGTTCGAGTCTTGTCCACGAAGCGGTTGGGTGTATTTGGGCTATAAAATCGGGTTTTTAATGGGTTTTAGCGGTCGCCGGCGTTTGGCCGAATTTGGCCGGAAAAGATGGCCGGAATCACGGGTTTGGGCGGGGGTTGGGTTTGAAAATTAAAAGTTAAATGGTCCCGGTCGTTTTAATTTTTGTTATTTTATGTTGTTAACTTCTATTTAAGTTTCATAAATATCAAAACACCCCCTGGACTTATTATTATTATTATTATTTTTATTATTATTGTTATTATTATTATTATCATTATTATTATATGATTATTATTATTATTATTATTATTATTATTATTATTGTTATTATTATTATTATTATGGTTAACACGAATGTGTATACGAAAAATTCGGCTAGAACGATATATATATACATGTAGAAATAATGAATACATAAAGATAGTTAACACACATGGAACATGTACACGAAGATAATTCGGTTATCACGATAAATAGATTATGAACATACGTGAGGATCGTTGATACACACGGTGGGTTAACGAACTTAATGCCGATTTGACGGTCTATTGGTGACAGTTGCTACACACCATCACATTCACCACATGATCTTCAATAAGAAGAATCTTAGGTTTCCTTTCTGATTTGGGAATATCTTGAATGTTTCTAAAACTTTATTCATTAAATCCATCTGTATCATCTGAACTGTCACACTAATGTGACAGTAACCCACCATGTTCTTTGCTTGATATTGTGAGGTGTCACAATATCCCCCAGTTGAGGGAATTTCGTCCCGAAATTCAACTGGTGCTAGGTCCAAGAATGTCATCCTCGAATAGATGTGGGTATTTGAGTCTCATCTGATCCTCATGTTCCCACGTAAACTCGGGCCCTCGTTTGGAATTCCATCTCACACGAACAATAGGTATCTTGCTGCGTCTCAATTTCTTGACCTTTCGGTCCATGACCTAATAGGTTCCTCCACAAAATAGAGGCTTTGATCAATCTTAATGTCCTCAATAGGCACGTGAAGTGATTCGTCAGGTAAACACTTCTTGAGATTTGATACATGGAAACATCATGCACACTGCCAAGCTCTTGTGGCAGCCTTAACCGGTATGCCACCGGACCTATTCTCTCTGTGATCTCGAATGGTCCAATGTATCGCGGGCTAACTTTCCCTTCTTTCCAAACCGAATGATCCCTTTCCAAGGAGAGACCTTAAGTAACACTCGATCCCCAATGTTAAACTCTAACGGCTTCCAACGGTTGTCGGCATAGCTCTTTTGGCGATCTCTAGCCTTTTTAAGTCTGTCTTTGATTAAAAAGATCTTATCGGTTGTTTCTTATATGATTTCGGGTCCTGTTAGCTGACTCTCGCCAATCTCGGCCCAACATACAGGTGATCTACATTTTCGGCCATACAGCGCTTCGAATGGTGCACACCCAATCTAGTATGGTAGCTGTTATTGTAGGAAAACTCGATCAACGGTAGATGAGTATCCCAACTGCCACCTAAATCAATGACACATGCCGTAGCATGTCCTCAAGCGTTTGTATTGTGCGTTCACTTTGGCCGTCTGTTTGGGGTGATAGGCTGTACTCATGTCTAATCGAGTGCCCATCGCTTTCTGCAACGTCTGCCAAAAGCGTGAAGTGAATCGACTGTCTCGGTCAGATATGATTGACACCGGTACTCCGTGCCGTGTCACGACCTCTTTGATGTACAATCTTGCCAACTTATCCATTTTATAGTCTTCTCGGATTGGCAAGAAGTGTGCTGATTTTGTTAGTCGATCCACTACGACCCATATCGAGTCGTGCCCGCTTGGCGTTCTCAGGAGTTTGGTAATGAAATCCATGGTGATGTTCTCCCATTTCCACTCGGGAATTTCGGGTTGTTTCAATGATCCTGATGGCTTCTGATGTTCAGCTTTAACCTTGGAACACGTCAAGCATTTGCTCACATATAGAGCAATGTCTTTCTTCATACCCGGCCACCAGTACAGATCCTTCAGATCATGGTACATCTTGTCTGCACTGGGATGAACAGAATATCGAGTCTTGTGTGCTTCATCCAAGACTAGTGTACGTACACCTCCCCATTTGGGAATCCATATGCGATCCATGAAATAATGTACGCCGTCATCCTTGCGATTCATTTGTTTATCCAACCCTTGGAATTCTTCTCCCGCAAGGTTTTCTTATTTTAGAGCCTCACTTTGCGCACTTTGAATTTGAGCTTTCAAGTTTGTTTGAATAGTCAATCCCAAAGCTCTAACACGTAGTGGTTTACGTGTTCTTTACGACTGAGGGCATCAGCCACCACATTTGCTTTCCCCAGATGATACCGGATTTCACAATCGTAGTCACTAAGTAGTTCTACCCAACGTCATTGTCGCATGTTGAGCTCTTTCTGATTTAGAATGTGTTGAAGGCTCTTATGATCGGTATAGATGATGCATTTGGTTCCATACATATAGTGCCTCCATATCTTAAGTGCAAAAACTACAGCGCCCAACTCCAAATCGTGAGTTGTGTAGTTCTTTTCGTGCACCTTTAGTTGTCGTGAGGCGTATGCAATCACCTTGTCTCTTTGCATTAACACACATCCTAATCCCTGATGCAAAGCATCACAATACACCACGAAGTCGTCTGTTCCGTCCGGAAGGGACAGTATTGGAGCATTGCACAGCTTTTCCTTTAACGTTTGGAAAGCTTGTTCTTATGCATGTCCCCAATCAAACTTCTTATCCTTCTGGGTTAGCATGGTCAACGGTTGTGCGATTTTTGAAAAGTTCGCAATAAACCGTCGATAATACCCGGCCAATCCTAAGAATTGCCGGATTTCTGATGGTGTTTGGGGTGTATCCCATTTCTTTACCGCTTCAATCTTGCCGGGGTCCACGTGAATTCCATCTTTGTTAACCACATGGCCTAAAAACTTCACTTCTTGGAGCCAGAATTCACACTTCGAGAATTTGGTGAAAAGCTTCTCTTCCCGCAACAGTTCTAAAATTGCTCGAAGGTGTTTCTCGTGGTCTTCTTTCGAACGAGAATAGATAAGTATATCGTCTATGAACACGATCACGAACTTATCTAAGTATGGTTTGCACACTCGATTCATCAATTCCATGAACACAGCTGGTGCATTAGTCAGCCCGAACGGCATGACTAAGAACTCATAGTGCCCGTAACGAGTCCTGAATGCTATTTTCGGCATGTCATCCTCAAAAACTCTCAGTTGATGATATCCAGAACGAAGATCAATCTTGGAGAAATACAAAGCTCCTTGTAATTGATCAAACAAATCATCAATTCTAGGAAGAGGATACCGATTTTTCACAGTCAACTTGTTCAACTCGCGATAACCGATACACACACGAAATGACCCGTCTTTCTTCTTGACAAATACAACCGGTGCTCCCCATGGTGAATGACTCGGCCGAATGAATCCCTTCTCCAACAGCTCCTGTAGTTGGCTGGATAATTCTTGCATCTCCGATGGTGCTAATCGATATGGTGCCTTTCTACCGGCGTAGCTCCAAGAACCAACTCGATGCGAAATTCCACCTGTCATAGAGGAGGTAAACCCGACAAATCATCAGGGAATACTTCCGGATAATCTCGTACCACAGGAATATCTGCCAACTTGATGCCTTCTTCCTTCTTTTCTACAACATGAGCCAGGAGTGCGTAGCACTGCTTCCGTAGACATCGACGCATCTTCATGCAGGAAATAAGCTTCAAAGTTCTTCCTGGTCGTTCTCCTTGAATCTTGAGTACCTCCCCATTAGGCATGGGGATTCGTACTACTTTCTCCCTACAAACGATCTCGGCTCCGTGCTTCGACAACCAATCCATTCCCACAATCACGTCGAAGCTCCCTAGCTCGAAAGGTATTAAATCTATGTCGAAGGCATGGTCTTCTAATATTATGAAGCACTGTCTAATGATCTTATCTGCTTGTACGAATCTACAGTTGGCCATTTCTACGGAGAAGCTAGTTTCTAGCCTACTCGGTTTCAAGTCAAGCATGTGTGCAAAATCAGAAGATATGAAACTATTGTCTGCTCCCGTATCAAACAATATAGAAGCGAAGTGATCGTTGAGAAGATACGTACCCGTGACGACATTGGGATCCTGACGGGCATCATTATCTCCAATGACGAAGGCACGTCCTCTTGCAGCATTTCCTTGATTTCCTGGGCTGGATTACCAGCTATAGCCAGCAATTGCTGCTGGTTATTGCCTTGTGGACCGGGTGCTCTGTTCAGTCGGGGGCACTTGTTTCGGAAGTGATCGAGACCTCCGCATTCATAGCATGCCCTGGCATTCCCGGCGGGGTTAACCGCATTGATGGGCGCTACCAGGTTTGGCGCAATCCTACAATCCTTCGCCCAGTGACCCAAACGCCTACAGTTTGTGTATTCCCGATACGGCCTTGCTGGGGAATGGTGATAATTACACTTGTTGCACTTGGGGTGCGATCCTGTGTAATCCTTCTTTTCTTGGGTTACAACCACAAAACTTTGGGTTGTTTTAGCCTTCTTATCGGATCTTCCAGCGTTAGACCCGAACTCTTTCTCTTCTCGGTTCCCTTCCCCAGTAATCCGGTTCTCACCATTTCGTCAGTAAGAGCGCCAGCCTTCAAAATTGCGCTCTGGATTGTAGGAGGAGCAGCTGTTGTTACCAGTGCTCGGATTTGAGGCACAAGTCCCCAAATGTACCTCTTGATTCTCTTGGATTCCGGTGTGACTAAATGCGGAACCAATCTTGCCAATTCATTAAATCGATCGGTGTACGCTGCATGCCCAGCTCCCACCATTGCGTGATTCCAGAATTCTTGTTCGAGTTTTTGCATTTCATTGAGAGGACAGTATTCCTCAGAAATCAATGCCTTTAATTCATCCCAGGTCATCTGCATCGCAGACTCCCTTCCTCTAGCCTGAACCTGGGTGTTCCACCAGGTTAATGCCTTGCCTTGTAGTGAGCAGGTGGCATATTTGATCCGTTGACTATCGAGGCATTCACTAATGTCGATTACTGCCTCCATCTTCTCGATCCATCTTGTCAAGGCTATTGCTCCGCCTTTCCCATCGAATTCGTGGGGTTTGCAAGCCACAAATTCTTTATATGTGCACCCTCGTTTGGTATGGTTGACACCAGTTTCATTTCCATTTGTTCTGCCATTGCTAGTATCATCCACCACACCTTGGTTATGTTTGCCATTGGTGTTGTGATCCTTGTGGAGAGGATGGTTCAGCAGGGCGTCGCTTACTTGGGTTACGATGGTTGGTACCAATGCAGCTAGCTGCTGAGCAAGCATAGCAGCTATATCAGGATTGCCAGTTTCCTGATTATTGTTGGCTGGAGCACCACCAGTTCTTAATGGTCTACCCCTTCTCCTGGTTTGCGGGGCTTCAACTTCTTGGTTGGTTTTGCGTGTGACTCTTTTAGGCGCCATCTTCTAACTACAGAAAGATGTGAACTTTAGTCACCGCATGATTTCACTCATCAATTCCTAATATCCTATGCTTCGGTCCATTAAGATCATTACGTAGCCCAGTTTAAGCACATTCTTAGTACACCGGTGATGTTTATATATAGGGTTTCCCGCAGCATTCCCACCACATCCACGATATACCTTAAATAATACTTAAACTAGATACATAACATCTTAATTTTCCTTAGCACCTACTCAAATAATAACGTTTTGTATGGGTAGAGAGTATCATTGCTCCTCTACATTCATGTATTCCACTTTCATTCTAAGCATTAATCAGTAGTTACTGAAATGCTAAGTGGAGGAATGTCTCATAAGGTCAATATGATTGGAAATACCATGAAGGCTTTAAGTAGGACAGGACTTGAGTAAATGATAATGTTTGATTGCCTTCAACAAGGTCTTCCTAGAATTATGACCCTAGCACCCTAGGGTATAGAATAGAAACGTGCAATACTCATGATCGTTACCTCATGGTAAGATTAACCAGACTTCTCATGCATGGCGAATTGCAATTACGAGTGCACCCGTAATGGTAATTTACCTTGCATGATCACCCTTAGCTTCACTTACCCCACGTTAACATCATAGTATTATTTAGATTCAACAAGCACAAATTATAGGATGTCCTCCTATCCATGAGCCAGTATTCCAATAATAGCATGTAATAGCAAATAAGCATATAAGCACATTATGTCTAATGATAACTGCATATCCGTCATACTTTCTGGATTACAGTCATAACCATGATAGGTCGGATTTAATATCCGAGATCGACGCTACGCGTGATCACCGAAGTTCCCTAATAATATGATGTTGTATAAACGTCTAGTTTGTAATTTTCCTTTTCAGTAGTTTGTATAACAGCTGAAGAGTTTGTTCTTCAGCTATTATAGTTCAGTAGTTTGTAAACGACTGAAGAGTTTGTTTCTTCAGTCGTTGTACCTTTTCAGTAGTTCCTTTTCAGTACTTGTAACAGTTAGAACACTTAGCATCTTATAAGAAGATGTCAGCTGTTTGACATCTAGTATCAAAGTATCCCATGGAGAAAGACTAGAAGTAATTATGTCTTCCTCGGGATGTTCAGATAACACGTGTATATGTATAAAATCAAGTATGTAGGAACATACCTGTATATTAAGTTTATAGACTTAATATACTTGACCCATTTTCCTTATAGACTTGTGTATTGACCATAGTTTATCACTCATCCCAGAAATCCCTAGGTAGCGTAACGGGTCTCGCAATAAGATTTATACGAATACGCTTTCCTTAGCCCGAAGGCCTTTTTCCAGGAAATCCAGAATTCAGGTGTCTATGTGTCACACAAATCATGAAAGACATTTAGGTAAAATCAAATGCACACAATCCCTAGCATGTATTCTATATGAAGGTTCTTAGGTTATAGTCTAGGTCGAGTTCTCCACCTAATTCTCTATAACCAAGGCTCCGATACCAATCTGTCACACCCTCGCTTATAGCGGAAACACGAGGATGCGACGGACGGGATCGTCATAACACTTGGTATAATTACAGAGACATAATATATGCAAAATCCTCGTGTCATGACGTCGCCCGACACAATGGTGACTTGTGTCGTGGTTAGTCAGTTCCACGACTATCATAGTCTATTAATTCAAGTAGTTAACATACACATTGTTCATAAATGGAAACAAACGATGTACAATACTAATGCAAGCCTATTGAAATCCTGAGGGTCTCTGCTAAGGCATCAGCTCTAGCTATCCTCTTTGATTATGTTCACCTGAAAAGATATGCTCAAAAATGTCAACACATAATGTTGGTGAGTTCTGCAGGTTTAAATTGAAAACATGTAATTGATGCTGTATAGAATTTGATATGGAATCATACTGCAAGCAAAACCACATAACATGTGTTTTAGACAAGCAAACCTAATGACGTTATGAATATAAATTAGCCGGAATATATTCACCCTTGACGTTATGATTGCTGGCAGCTGTGTTGTTAACTCGCAAGTTAACCAATCGTCGAAGGGTGGGGGTGTCAACCCAGTAGTACTACCAATACCTAACCGTTGGTTCCCAAACCCGGGAATTAATGGTTGTAAGAATGATTCATAGAATAACACTGTGTATGCATGCAAAACAGTATCACATTGATTCCAAGTATAGAATATAGAATATATGATGTACAGCATTGAAAACGGGTGAGCATACTTTTCCCCCATTGATTGAAAACATTGAAAACTTGTATAAACATAAATAGGGGCCACGAAACTCACCTTGAATTGATGTAATGCACAAAGTCTTCACAGAATAAGGCAATGCACGATCAAACACGTTCAACACCTAATATTGATTATAACTAAGCCTTTAAAACATATTCAGCGCAAATAGATATATTTGGTTGGATTCAGGTTGACGTACACGATTTTGATTTTTATACCTAATGATATTAGGATTTAAATTGAATTGTGGGATTTTGGACAAGTAATGAAATTACTTGTATTTTTGATTTATTCGAAAGGAGTATATGTATGTACTCTTTGTAATTGTATAATTCAATAATAATTTATTAATTAAAGTATAAAAATATAACCTATAATTACATTTACAAATGATTTGTGAAATTATATATTATATAATTTCTATGGTTTTCTATGATTATTTCATAATTAAATACGATATAATGTCTATTTTTATAAAAATAATTATTTGTAATATTTATAACTACTATTTATAAAGATTATTAATGTTTTTAAATAAAATAAATTTACAGAAAAACATTTTGTAACATTTTAAATAAGGAAATTTTATAAAATTTAATTTTATAATTTTTAAGAATTTTTCTATATTTTATTGGGGCTTAAAATGGCTTAAAAAAATAGTTGAGGGTGCCCTGGTTCGAACCCGGGACCTCCTGTTTGACATGGGACATGGGAACCGGTGAACCAAGGGCCTGGGCCGCGATAATTCTCGGTTCCATTTGTTTTTAAGCCAACCTAACCCATTACCCCCAAATTCATATGAACCCTAATTTGATTTACCCGAAATTGAACTTGAATTCGATATTGTTAACTGTTAAAATCATGGGGCTTTTGATCCCTATGTATAAACGAGTAGAATGATAGGTTTAATTACCTGATTTGTTTCGAATTAATGATATGAACAGTGAAGAACAGGTCGCGGTTATCCCGAATCCAATTGATGATCAAACCGTGATGAAAATCAAATTACTTGTACAAAAAGCTTTGAATGATGCTAATGATCAATAGCCCTATGTTAATTGCAGTGTATATAGATCGGAGGGTGATGGTTGATTGAGTTGCAGGTTCAAACAGAGGGTTTGGTCGAATTGGTTTGATTTTGTGTGTTCTGGTGAAATGGGCAGTAACATTCGATTGATAGTGAGTTAAAGTTGATTCAACGGTATTAATTTTGATTAAAGTGGTGTGTGAGTGGGTTATTTAGCCGTTCAACGTTCGGGTTATAAAGTGGAAAAGGTTTTAGCCGTTTAATCGATCGTTAAACGCGTTTTGTGTGTGCATTGAGTTCGAGTCTTGTCCACGAAGCGGTTGGGTGTATTTTGGGCTATAAAAATCGGGTTTTTAATGGGTTTTAGCGGTCGCCGGCGTTTGGCCGGAATTTGGCCGGAAAAGATGGCCGGAATCACGGGTTTGGGCGGGGGTTGGGTTTGAAATTAAAAGTTACATAAATGGTCCTGTGGTTTTAATTTTTGTTATTTTATGTTGTTAACTTCTATTTAAGTTTCATAAATATCAAACACCCCTGGACTTATTATTATTATTATTATTATTATTATTATTATTATTATTATTGTTATTATTATTATTATCATTATTATTATTATGATTATTATTTATTATTATTATTATTATTATTATTATTATTATTATTATTATTATTATTATTATTATGGTTAACACGAATGTGTATACGAAAAATTCGGCTAGAACGATATATATATACATATAGAAATAATGAATACATAAAGATAGTTAACACACATGGAACATGTACACGAAGATAATTCGGTTATCACGATAAATAGATTATGAACATACGTGAGGATCGTTGATACACACGGTGGGTTGACGAACTTAATGCCGATTTGACGGTCTATTGGTGACAGTTGCTACACACCATCACATTCACCACATGATCTTCAACAAGAAGAATCTTAGGTTTCCTTTCTGATTTGGGAATATCTTGAATGTTTCTAAAACTTTATTCATTAAATCCATCTGTATCATCTGAACGGTCACACTATGTGACAGTAACCCACCATGTTCTTTGCTTGATATTGTGAGGTGTCACACCTTCACCTTGACAACCCTTACTCACAACCTTCCCGCAAGTAAACACTCCCGACCGCAGCCTCTCACCACGGTTAACTTCCACCGGTAGCCTTCTTCTCGATCAAACAAAACCGCAATCAACCGCGAATAACCGGAGAAAGTGAACGGCACGCATAGTAGCCCCATATCTAACTCGGTATGATTTCTAGACCCCTATTCATGTTCGGGTTGCTACGACATTTAAGGTTCGGTTCATGCTTGCGGTTTCGGTTTCAATCACGGTGGGGGGTTCTCGGTTGATTGTTCGTAGGTATGTACATGCGTTTTGTGTGTATGTGCTCTCATGTATACGACTGTACGTATACAATTGGTGATGCTTCTGTTTCTGCGTGGATGTGGTGAATGCATTCTGCGTTTATATATATATATATAAATGTGCATGTGTTGCGTTACGTACATACACATGTATGTTTTCTGCGTTTGTATATATATATATATGTGTGTGTGTGTGTGTGTGTGTATGTGTGTGTGTGTGTTGACTTTCCAGCCATGAGTGGTGATGTGTGAGTCTGCGATGTGTATGGTGCATGTATGTATGCGATTATATGATGTTGTATGTGTGTGTTCTTATGTAAATTGTATATATATTTATATAAGTGTGTGGGGGTAGGGCTGCATGTGTTCATATATATAAATATGCAGGTGCTTATTCATGGGTATGTCATTATTGTATATGTGGCAAGGAGGGGTGTTCTTCTATGTTTCTTTTGTTTTGTGTATGTGTGCATGAGTGGGATTGAATATATCTTATTTGTAGTGTATTTGTGTATTTTAGCATGCATGGGGATTGGATGATTTTTATAAATATATTGCACAAATATATATTTTATAATAGGTGACAAGAGTCATGACGTTGTGGGTTGCGTTTTCTTTTTGTTCGTGAATACATATATGCATACATATTTAGTGTTGGGTAGAAATATTATATTATGTATTGGGTTGGGTATATTGAATGTGTGTGTGAGCAATATGTATATATATATATATATGTAAGTGTGTTATGTTTGGGTCGTTATGCTTAGTGTGTACGAGTCATGTATTATGAAACGTATGGGTTCTATTGTAAAATGTCGTATAATTAATTATATATATAAAGAGTATTTTTACATATAATTCAGGCTATACGTGAATATTGGGTTTTATGCTTGTGTGAGTTTGTGTATGCTTGCTTTTACTTGTGTACGGGGGAGTCCTACCGATAACCAACATCGTAACCGAGGCGTGAACGTGAAACCGTACGATCATATTATTAGTATTTAATATTAATCAAATAATAAATTTACATCCAGGTTAATCGGGAACCAACTCTTTTGTTCTTGCATTACTCTATTGCTATGCTATTGAGATGAATTTACAGCCCCACTTTTACTTTATACTCTTTTTGGGGGAGAGAAGCATGCTGCTTTCATAAATGTTACATTATATTGGGTTTTTGTAATACCGCATATACATGATACTATGGTGTTATACTTTGCCCTTCGGACTGTTAATATGCAAATAGCGAGGTGATTGTTAGTAGATCTACTGGGATTGACATACCCCGCCCGGGCTAGTCGCGCTAGCTTGACTGGAGGTCAAACGGGTGAACGGTCAGCCTGTTTTACAGTGTTGTGGTGGGGAAACCACAGCCAGGCCTACATTATTACTATTGATTACATGTCAGCTCGGTCGCGACTTCATACACATAGTGATTGCTATGGGCTAGCTACCCATTATATGCTTTGATTACTAAATCCGGAAATTTCATTACTAATACTTACTGTTTTCTGATAAACCTGTGAACTCACCAGTCTTGTACTGACTTTTGCATGTTTTCTCTCAGGACATTGATGTAGCACGTTTAGGAGCACAACTTCCACTACATGTCATTCCACATTCATCCCAAACTGTTTTCAAGATTTAATTTCATGTACTTTACATAAATTGGATTGGGCGCGTGTTTGCGTGCTCCAAAACCGTTGTTAAATGTTTTCCTGTTTTCACTTCCGCAATACTTAAATACAAGTTGGTTTATTTCATTATTACTAAGCAAATTATATGATTTGTAATTGTCGAGTCGTTTGGTGTAACTGATGCTTATCTGAGATCTTGGTTATGTCACACACCTAGCGGTAAAACCCGTTTGTGGAAATTGAGGGTGTGACAAAAGAAGAAGCCGAATCAATGAAAATCTAATTCAACATCTTCAGTTGTGAGGAATAGTGACCAAATATGAATCGAACGCGTGGTGATACCTGATTATATTGTGTTGATGAAGATGAAGGAAAAAACAACCAAGATCGAACAACGAACAAACATTCAAAACAAATAAACATCGATTAACCACAAAAGATAATGCGAGAGAAGAAAACTTTACCGAATCATGGTGAACCAGATGAAGATTTGGAGGCGATTGGGAGAACTACTTGGGAAGGTAGAGTGTCGGTCGATGAGAGGAAACAGGATTAGGGTTTGTGTTAGAATAGGCAAGTGACATAACGGGTCGGGTTTTATGGATCAATAGTTAGATCCGCGTGTCTTAAACATTATAGATTTTAATTGGGCGGGAATATTTAGAATAAAAGCCTTATAAATCTGCCATGTGGCAATCAAGGATTTAGAATTATGCCAAGTGGCAATCCCAATTACCCTTTTATTAGAGTAAGGGGATGCTATAATAACTATTTATGAGTAATTATTCATAATTAAGTGGATTGTTTTTAATTAGGAGCTTCAAAATGATAACAAAACGCTAACCACTGCTCTCTAAATAAGTATAACATTAACTAAATGAATTTAATCTAAAATTAATTATTAATTTTTATTTACTTTTTTATTTAAAAGCTTCTATTTAGTTATTCAAATATAATGAAGTGTAAAATTATGTTTGTTAAAATATTAAGAAAAAAAGAAAGAGTAATGATAATAAAAGTTTTTTATGACTGATTTCTAAAAATTTTCAAATATGTCAACTTTAAAATTTCAAATATGTGTAATACCCGATTTTATTCAATCCATATAATACATGATTTTTAAGACATAATTTTTTTATCGTTGACTATATAACAGTAGATCTATTCAATCCGTTATTACACAGGATTGTAACCTAGTACTTTTTGAAATTATTAGGTTCTAGAGTTTTTAATATTTTGGCAGTGAACCTTGCTTTTAATAATTTTTATAATTTTTAGCATATTTAACTTTTTTATTTTGGTTTAACATGTAAACTAACTCTAAAAGTTATGATAATTAAAATTTTAGTCATTTCTTATCTTTATTAGGCTACTAAAATTTTATATTCTTGCTATATTTGTTAGTCTCAATAAATGTTAGTTAAGTCTTGATTTTATCATGTCAAACATTTTAAATAGATTTTTCCCTCCCAATCTATCACATCCTGTTAATCGGGACTGGTCTGACTGACTGATATCATCATAATGCAGTGGAAGTAATAAATTAAACTTAAATCGATTACATTACCCTATGAAATATCTATGTGGCATTACATTTTTAATAAATATCCATAGGTGTTAATTGCCTAAAAACCAAATAAAATAGTTAAATTTAATTGTTCATAACAAGATGCGATGAATCGGGCGGTGGCTAATTCTTTAAATGTCCTACTAAGGCGACACGTATACATAAGTCACCTCTCAATTACTCTTCTCGAGAAATATACATACAAAAATACATCAACATAATATTAATGAGCTCATTATTTTATAATAGATAATATTTCATGAAAAAATATAACAACCAACAATAATGACAATGATAATAATGGCAATAATGGTGCACTAGAGAACTCACAATCAAGCCTGATCTGGACTTATCTGCCCGAGTACTAAAATATCCCCTAACTCGTTACCACTAGATTGTGTCACACCTTAATCAACGGTAGAATGTGTCGGGGTGTGTAGATTGTTCATAACACATGACACTATTAAAGTGATAATTTATTTAATCAACCCAATTATATAATTCTTACAAAGAATCCATAAATTATTTAAACAAAGATAACATAAAATAAAGTTTGATTTATTAACTAAGTCCACGAGCATCCTAAGTGTCATAAACTTGAAGGCATCTCAAGCACTATTTCTTACGACATTCATAAAATAAAGGTTAACTTGGAAGTTGGTGAGTAAACATAGGTTTTGTTACATATAATAACTTTAAAACACGATTCAAGAGTCAGAGTATAAATTCAAGCAAGTATGATTAAACCAAATGCATTGATCAAACCTTTGTTGACAAGTGTCCCTAACCAATTGGTTAGACTAATAATATCTGTTTCGATACCCAAATGCCATCTACAACGCCCCGTTTGAACGGGTGCCAAACCAATAGCGCTATCACTGTCACTTTAGGCTTTTGAAGTTAATGATCACATGCTAGCAAGTAAGTAAGAAAGATTTATCACCACAGAAAGATTAATCCAACAAGTTTTTTACA
The DNA here is from genome assembly GCA_024085815.1 of Flaveria linearis. NCBI lineage: Eukaryota > Viridiplantae > Streptophyta > Magnoliopsida > Asterales > Asteraceae > Flaveria > Flaveria linearis. Next base: position 13,528,428 of record CM044016.1, on the reverse strand, counting down.
AATGCGTAGAATACATACCAAGACTTAATTAAATCGCATGACTTAAAAGAAAGATTTAAAATTCATATATATACATGTCACATCCCAAAAACATAAAAGGAAAAAAGGGACTATGAATACTCACATTGAGTTCTTGAGTATGAGTTGGACTTATGACTTGCTTAATAGAAATGGCGAAGCCCTACATTAGCATGATTTTATGTATAAGATCTTATGTTTATGGTTATGGTTATGAGTATTGATCATAGTAATAAAAGAATCAAAAGCAAAGGAAAAGAAAGCTTGTTGCAAGATGAAAACATATTTGAACAGATTCATTGTTAAAGTTTCATATGATAATTAAAAATAACAAACTTTAAGTAAAAATTATAAAACTAGCCTATCTACTAAAAAAATGATGTTATAAACAACTTTAGTTTAGAAAAGTTTTTCAAATTCGGATCAAAAGCCGACCAAAATAGCAGTAAAAAGTAGAAGGTGCAAATATGCGCACTTACTTTGTAGAGGCTGTTACGGAGTCATCCGATAAATTAGAAGTTGTATAAACTATGTTTGGAAAGAGAACCCGACGAACTTGTTCATGAAATCTGAGTTTGTTAATTTTTGATTTATTATGACCGGTTATGGTCGTTTAAAGTTGTAACAGATTCTGACTAAAATCAACGGTAGAACTTACGTGAACCTTTTAGAGTTTAAAAATAATAAACGAGTACAAAAAATTTGTTGAGAATATATATGATAACAAGAGGGTTATAATTGAAGAAAAACATGAAAATTTGATTATAAATGTGCTTAGAATTATTTAAAAATCAAAAGAATAATATGAACACTAAAATTAAGAATACGGTTGCTACCTTAAGAACGATGAACGGATTTGAAACTTCTAAAGGCTTCAATGAAAGGTTGGGGCTAAAAGTTTCTTAAGATTATATAGAGGGTGAAGAAAAACTCTCTTTATGTTTAGAAGAAGAGTCGGTGCAAGAAAAAATATAAGACAAATGTTAGTATTTATAGGTGGAGAAATGAGGGTTATGAATGAAAAAGTTTAATGAGTATGAGTACAATTAAAATGGGGGGGGGGTATGTCACACCCTTCCTTAATTTCCACAAACAAGGTATTACTGTTAGGCGCGTGACATACTAGGATCTCAGCCGATAGTTATACCAAATGACACATTAATTACAAAATGTAATTTGTAGAAAAATATTAGAAATTCCTAAAAAAACAGAGTTAATAGCGTAAGCATGAAAATAAATGCGGAAGCGTAATAATTCATGATTCAGATGGCGCAAACACGCGCAAATCAATTAAAATGTAATTTGTAGAAAAATATAAATTGTTCATTTGACCCAACAATGATGAATGTAGTGGTGTGATGATCCTAACCGTGCACACCTTAAGAACTTGAAAAAAAACATGCTAAAGTGTCAACGTAAGGTTGGTGAGTTCACATGTTTTGATAAACAATACAAAAAAGCAGGTCCAGTAAACAAAATAATATCAGTAGATAGCTAGTCTACTTAACAAGTTACATAGTGTATGAAGTTCGCAAGCGAAGCTGACAATGTAAATGAAGGCCTCGGCTGTGGTTAACAAGCCACAACAACAAAAAATAGGTCAATTAAACACATGTTTGATGTGCAGTCGTGCTAGCACGACTAGCCCAAGTGGGGTTTGTCAAACCCTATAGATCTACTAAAAATTACCTCGCTAAAATACATAAATTAACGGTTCGAGAATGAGGACTTAAATTGGTATAACACAAGTAAGCAAGTGACATTATAGTAATACTGATCAAACAAAAATACATTTAGAGCACATGTTTCTCTCCCCCAAAAGAGTACAAGTAAAGTGGGGCTGGGAACTCACATTATAAGCACATCAATTTAATAATGCAAGGACAAATGGTAGGGCTCTGATTAACCTGAATTCATTTCATAATTAATTAGTATTAATTACTAAATGTATACACAAGAATTTTACGGTTTCACGTGCAACGACTTGTTACGTGTCGGTTATCGTTATTTCCCCATTCTCAAACAAGCATAAGAACATATCAATACACCTTAAACGTATAAAACCCAATTATTATTGCTTATACCAGATCGCGTATAAAAACACTATTTATACATTTTAGTTATATGACTTTTATTAATAAAACCCATACATTTCAAAAATATGTGTAATCCATACATGACAAACACGTAACAACCCAACCATAACACACTTACATATACTAAATATATGTACGTACCGCACACACACATAAACATTTCCATCTACCCAACATATCTTATGGCACAATTTAACTAACTAAACACACACACACATACATACATATACATATATATGTATATGTGTGTGTGTGTATATATGTATATGTATATATACCCATGTTCATGCACATATGCACATTAATAAACCCACAACCCCCCATAAATGTATACTATGGATTAATGTAACACCCGTAACTTCTTATTAAAGAAATTAAAAGAATGAAAGAGAAAGAAAGGAGAAGGAAATAAAAGTCAACTAAAAAGGAGGGACCAAAAGTGCCAAATGGGCAAAGTTATTATTTATTTTGTACAAAAGGAAGGCATGGTCGCCCATTACCTCCTGCACATTTCTTTGTATCGGTTTTTAGAGAGAGAAACAGCAGGAACTTCGATTCTTAGAGAGAGAAAGAAGAAGAAATCAGATTCAAGGTAAGAATTGATGTTTTTAAGTTGTGTTTGAGCTAAGAAACCGAGAAATGTATGTTCTTATGTGGATGTGTGTTCGGGTTTGTGTGTTTTAGACACATCTAGGCTTTCGGATCCTTTGGAAAAGCTCGAGCAGAAGAGTTTGAACTTGAAGAGCAGCTAAGGTGAGTTCTAGACCCCTTTTTACTGATTTTTAAACATTTTGGGGCTGGAAATGCATATATATATGTTTTTATAAAGTTTGGGTTTATACCCGTATGAAATGAATGTATATATGTTTATGTTTATGTTAGATTTATGCCTAGAATCATGTGTATATGTTTAGAACAAGGCATTATGATGTTTGGGTCTTGGATTATGGATTAGACACATGAACAGATTGCAAATAAGTCTGAAATTGGACTTAGAATAAATAAGTAAAAGTTGGTAAGTCCACTAGTGGTCATACGACCAACAGTGTGGTCGTATGACCAGAAGATTTTTCTAAGTGTTGAAATCAGTAGGCCTCATACGACCAATAGTGTGGTCGTATGACCAGGTGATGTATTTTTCTAAGTGATGATGAGTCTAACAGGACTCATACGACCAACAGTGGTCGTATGAATAAGTGATATTTTCTAAGTATGAGACCCACAGGACTCATACGACCAACAGTGGTCGTAAGACTATGATGAAATTTTCTAAGTATGGACTCATACGACCAACAGTGGTCGTATGATCCAAATATGTTCCCAAGTCCAGGGATGGTACGACCACCAGTGGCCATACGACCAACAGTGTGGTCGTATGACCAGTTGATAAATCTAAGTGTTAAGTGAAAAGTCCAGCAGTGCTCATACGGCTAACAGGGCTCATACGCCCAGAGGGCTTATACGCCCAATAGGGCTAAAACGCCTAAACACTTAGAAATTTTCAGGAATTTCCAGTAATTCCGTAGTTCGAGGTTTGACCAGGGTTGACTAGGGTTAATAAATGATGATGTCTCATGCATATAATGATGAGTATGATTAACCCTAATTGTTACTAATATTATTAGTATATTATTGTTAACAATATTATTAAAATATTGTTAAGTATGGTATGATATGATGATGCTACGTATGATGATGAATGTAAGATGAATATGTATGATGTGTGTATGTTCCTTGTGATTGTGTATGCTTATCTTTCTGAAACTTTACGAATAACGAGAAATGAATTAATGAAGTATTATGTATCGTAAAGTGAAAGATAATGAAAGAGGAACATGATGATGAATGCATGTATTAACGAATGAACGAAAAGAAGAATGATGATGAATACATGCATTAATGAACGAACGAATTATGTCTTGCAAGCATTGAATAACGCGATTGGTCCTTCTATGTGATTGACCATGGTCATGGTACCTCTACCGCTTACCTCTAGTACCGTGGCATACGTTTTGTTGTTCATATGTTGACTTCGGCCCGGTAGCTAATAACGTTCGGGGTGTAGCCTATGGTATTGGTACAATTCACCTTTCAATGCGTGCAAGTAAGTATGAACGGGATTCTTGTCATTCGACCACAGTAATAATAGCCAAGTGCTATGAAGTGGGTAAAGCCTGACAGAATCCATACGAGAAGTTAAAGATGACGATGAATAACGAATGATGAAGATAATAACGAATATTATCTCTATGTACGTATGATGTATGAACGCATGCACGAAAGGATACTTTTAAATAAGTAAAAGTATGTTTTATTACAAAACTAGAACTCACTCAGCAACGCTGACTTTTATGTATTTTCCAGTTGGCAGGTAGTGTTGCTGAGGATGACACGAGGCGGCTACTCAGCTCTTTTGGGATGGCATTCTTTTGTTAATGTTTTTGTATTGTAATGCAAACAAATGAAATTTTGTAATGGGTGTCGTATTACTTTGCAAAAGCATTTATAGTAAATTTAAAGTTTCCGCTGCATGGTTTTTATTAAATTGTATTAAATGTATGTTTTATGGGTAATGACGACCAACTGTGAGGTGCCCGGGAACGGGGCCTTACAAGTTGGTATCAGAGCCAAAGTTTAAGTGAAATGGGTAAATTTTTTAAAAACAAACCTAAAACTTAAACTGAGAATGGGACAGGGAGAATGAGAATGCCATCTGAGTAGCTGCGTGCCATCAGGTATTTTCTTGAAAGTTAACCAGTGTTACGTGCGCATGTTATGTGTTTATGTGTACTGTTAGACTTAGATACTAATGTAGTCAGGACAGGTAATGCTCGGGGTGTGAAGAGTAGAGTGAGTGGCTAATCACAACTGGCCACTGTAATTAGGGACTTACTATACTTGACATAAACTGAGCTATTTCCTTGAATGACCGTGTTGGTGTTTAAATCTTTCAGTGTGATAGAAGATGGTCGGTGGTAGATCATCTAAAGCCCCAATTGGTGGAGGCAGTGGCGGAAGTGGTGCGGAACCACGAGCCACAAGAGGTAGGCCTAGACAAAAGAAGAAGGTTCCCGAAGAACCTAATACTACTCCCTCGGGGGGAGTGGATGATAGTGATAATGTGAGAGCCTCGGTGAAAGAGACAGTGATCGAGGAGGTGCACCAAGTCATGCAGACGATCTTACCATCTGTAGTGACTGAAGTGATAAAGGCAGTACGTGAAGACGATAGACGAGGGAGGAATCGGTCCTCAGGAAGACAACAACAGACGGAAGCAGAGACGGTACTATCTGATGATGAAGAGGAAGAAGAACAGTTACGGGAGACCGCCCGGGGTTGTAACTACGGGGCATTCATGAGGTGCAAACCCCCAACTTTTGATGGGTCTGGTACTGCTACTGATGCTCACCAATGGGTGATGGAAATGGAAGCTGTCCTCGATATTAGTGATTGCCAGGAGGACAAGAAGGTGAAGTTTGCTACCCACTCTTTTACAGGGTCGGCTTTATGCTGGTGGAAAAATATAGTCCAAGCCGAGGGTAGCAGGGCTATAGGGAAGATGAAGTGGGCTGAGTTGAAAAGGCTGGTGATCGAGGAATTCAGTCCTCGTCGGGAAATGGATAGAATAGAGAGAGAGCTCCTGCAGCTGGAGGCGGGGACGATGACCCACCAACAATATACCACCAAGTTTAACGAATTGGCGCTGTTGGTGCCGGAGCAGGTGACGCCGGTGTCACGAAAGATCAACAGGTATATTCAAGGACTGCCGGCTGAAATTCGTTGGCACTTGATTTCTGCTCGACCAAGCACTTTCAGGTCGGCAGTGGATTTGGCGGGAAGGTTATTCGATGAACATGCTGCTTTGGTGAAGGCTGAGGGAAGCAAGAAAGGAAGTGGAGAGAAGAACTGGCAGGGGAAGAGATTTGGTCGGGGTGATACTTCGACAAACAACAAGAAAGCAAGGGTGGATGACCGCCGAGTGGTCGTGTCTGGAGCTGGGGTGAGGAAGTGTGGTAAGTGTGGAAAGGAGCACTCAGGGGAGTGCAAGTGGGGATCTAACCTCTGCTTTAAGTGCGGGAAGACAGGGCACATATCAAAAGATTGCCGGATGGGCAAGTGCTTTAACTGTGGAGAAAGTGGCCATATGAGCAGGGACTGTAAGAAGCCGAGGGCTGAGGCTTCAGGGGTAAAGAAGACGGGAAGTGAAGGTCCGAGAGCAAACGCCAGGGCTTTCACCATGACGCAGGAAGAGGCTAGGACGGACCCCGATGTGGTGTCAGGTACGTTTCTAGTAAACCAAACTCTTGCTTCTGTGTTATTTGACTCTGGTGCTAGTAGGAGTTTCATTTCTGCTACTTTCTGTGCTAAATTGCCTGTTAGTAGCAAATGCATTAGTGAGCCTTTTTATGTAGAAACTGCTATTGGTAAGTCCACTAGAGTTACTGATATGATAGAGGACTGTACCATAGAATTAGAAGGTCATAGGTTTGCTGCCAAGTTACATGTGATGCCTCTAGGAGGATTTGATGTAGTGTTAGGGATGGACTGGTTAGCAACCTACGAAGCGAATATCGTGTGCCGAAAGAAGATGATTAGACTGACGGCGACCGACGGAAGTCCGGTGACAATTTATGGCGATCGAGTTACGACGATTCCAAAGGTGATCTCGATGGCGGTGGCGGGAAGGTGTATGAGGCGCGGATGTAGCGCCTACTTATGTTATGTAAAGAATATAGAGACGCCAACACCACAGCTATGCGATGTGCCAGTGGTGTGTGACTTTCCGACGTGTTTCCCGAAGACTTATCGGGATTGCCACCTGACCGAGAGATCGAATTCCAGATCGACCTGATACCGGGTGCCCAACCTGTCACAAAAGCACCGTATCGCTTGGCTCCGACGGAGATGAAAGAGTTGATGGAGCAGTTGCAGGAGCTGCTGGACAAGGGGTTTATCCGACCGAGTATCTCACCTTGGGGTGCTCTGGTTCTGTTCGTAAAGAAGAAGGATGGTAGTATGAGGATGTGCATCGACTACCGCGAGCTGAATAAGCTGACGGTGAAGAACAGATACCCCTTACCAAGGATCGATGACTTGTTTGATCAACTTCAGGGTGCCAGTTGGTTTTCAAGGATAGATCTTCGATCGGGTTACCATCAACTAAAGGTGAAGGAACAAGATATCCCTAAAACAGCCTTTCGTACGCGCTATGGTCACTACGAGTTTCTTGTCATGTCTTTTGGGTTGACCAATGCGCCGGCTGCTTTTATGGATTTGATGAACCGAGTGTGCCGACCAATGTTGGATAAATCAGTAATTGTATTCATCGATGATATTCTGATTTATTCAAGAAGTGAAAAAGAGCATGCCGGGCATATTCGGGAAGTGTTGGAAACGTTGAGAAGGGAGAAATTGTATGCCAAGTTCTCCAAGTGCGCCTTTTGGTTACGCGAGGTGCAATTCCTGGGTCACGTGGTGAATGCAGAAGGAATAATGGTGGACCCAGCAAAGGTTGAGGCTGTGATGCAATGGAAATCACCAAAGACGCCATCCGAGATTCGTAGCTTCTTGGGATTGGCGGGTTATTATAGAAGACTTATTCAAGACTTTTCAAAGATCGCCTCACCTTTGACAAAATTGACTCGTAAGGACGTAAAATTCGTGTGGGGTCGAGAGCAGGAGATGGCTTTTGAGGAGTTGAAGGCAAGACTAACACAAGCTCCTGTCTTGACTTTGCCTGAGGGAAGTGAAGACTTAGTGGTCTATTCGGATGCATCTTATTCTAGGCTAGGTTGTGTGTTGATGCAACGTGGAAAGGTGATAGCCTACGCATCTCGACAGCTGAAGACCCACGAAGTCAACTATCCCACACACGATCTAGAACTAGCTGCGGTGGTTTTTGCATTGAAGATTTGGCGGCACTATCTATACGGGACGAAGTGCACAATCTTCACTGACCACAAAAGCTTGAAGTACTTCTTCGAGCAGAAGGATCTAAACATGAGGCAGAGGCGGTGGTTGGAACTGATAAAAGATTATGATTGTGAGATCCATTACCACCCGGCAAGGCCAACGTGGTGGCTGATGCCCTTAGTCGAAAAGAAAGGCCTGAGCCGATTCGGGTGAAGGCTTATCAGCTGATCATGACCCCGATGTGATGACACAGGTTAAGGAGTTTCAAGACGAGGCTTTGAAAGAAGATCGTCTTAACTCCGAAAGGATGAGAGGTCTAGTGACGGAATTGGGTGAGAACACCCTTGGTGTTAAGACCCGATTTGGGCGAATGTGGATTCCTCGATACGGGGATCTACGTGGAAGAATCATGGATGAGGCCCATAAGACTCGATACTCCATTCACCTCGGTGCTACCAAAATGTACCACGATATGAAGAAGGATTACTGGTGGCCGGGTATGAAACGCGACGTAGTGGAGTACGTAAGTAAGTGCTTAACTTGCTTACAAGTGAAGGCGGAACACCAGAAACCCTACGGGAAGATCCAACCGTTGGATATACCTGAGTGGAAGTGGGAGCACATCACCATGGACTTCATCACGAAACTACCACGTACCCGAAAGGGTATGATGCCATATGGGTGATAGTTGACCGCTTGACAAAGAGTGCCCACTTCCTACCGATCCGTGAAACGTACTCATCTGAAAGATTGGTGGATCTGTTCATCAAAGAAATTGTAGCTCGTCATGGTGTACCGGTGTCTATTGTGTCTGATCGTGACACCCGGTTTACCTCCAAGTTTTGGAAGAGATTTCATGATGCGATGGGGACGAGACTACACATTAGCACAGCATATCACCCTCAGACGGACGGTCAGTCTGAGAGGACAATCCAAACACTCGAAGACATGCTTCGGGCATGCGTGATCGACTTTGGAGGAAGTTGGGACAACCACCTGCCGTTAGCAGAATTCTCGTACAACAACAGTTATCATGCCAGCATTGGCATGCCACCTTACGAGATGCTATACGGGAGGAGGTGTAGGACGCCGTAAGTTGGGGAGACATTGGGCAGAAAGAATTGGGAGGTGTTGAGGTGATTGAAGCAACGACTGAGAAATTAGAAAAGATCAAAGCCTTCATGAAGGCGGCGAAAGATAGGCAAAGTCGTATGCTGACAAGAGGCGGAGACCGATAGAGTTCAAGGTTGGTGACCGAGTTATGTTGAAGGTCTCACCTTGGAAAGGAATCATTAGATTCAGGAAAAGAGGTAAGCTAAGCCCGAGGTACATAGGACCTTTCCGAATTATCGCACGAGTAGGAGAGGTGGCCTATCGACTTGAACTGCCGGATGAGTTAAGTGGAATTGTTGGAGCATATATAGTCATATATAGTGTGTCCGTCGCTTGACGAATAGTCTAGGCTTAATGTTATACACCTTGTAAACACATGAAACTGGGTCATTCGCAGGAGCATATGCGAATGAGACTCAGTCGTACGACTGAGCCATGCTAATGGACCAGTCGTGCGACTGAGAGATGCGATTGGGGCATTCGTAAGACTGAGCCATGAGAATGGTCCAGTCGTACGATTGAACCATACGTATGGTCCAATCGCACGAATGGGCCCAGTCGCATCTAATATGGGCCGAGGCCTATATATACCAGTTTCAATGTGTAGAAACCTAAGGTTTTAGAGAGTGTGCCCGGCGCCCAGGCGCTGCCGGATGAGAGGGGAGATCATGCTCGATCTCCCCTTGCCAAAAGTCTTGATTCTTAAGTTGTAACGAGCTTAAATCGTTATGTTTTATCAATAAAGTCATTCGATTATTGTTCGTACTATTGTTTGTCTTTTGGTTTTTATCCTTCCGTCAAGAACACGCTCGGATGTTCATCGATCTAGTGACTTCACAGGAATTCATCCCACATTCCATGTATCCCATCTGAGGAAGTGCTTAGCTGATGATGACATGGTTGTACCACTGGAGGACATTGAGGTGGATGAGAGGCTCAACTACGTGGAGCAACCAGTGGCAATCATTGATCGTAAGGAAAAGAGGTTAAGGAATAAAGTGATTCCTCTTGTGTGTGTACAGTGGAAGCACAGGAAGGGATCCGAGTCTACGTGGGAGACTGAAGAAGAAATGAGACAACACTACCACATCTGTTTGAGGAATAACAGGTTTCGGGGACGAAACCTATATAAGGGGGGTGGACTTGTAACACCCGTAACTTCTTATTAAAGAAATTAAAAGAATGAAAGAGAAAGAAAGGAGAAGGAAATAAAAGTCAACTAAAAGGAGGGACCAAAAGTGCCAAATGGGCAAAGTTATTATTTATTTTGTACAAAAGGAAGGCATGGTCGCCCATTACCTCCTGCACATTTCTTTGCATCGGTTTTTAGAGAGAGAACAGCAGGAACTTCGATTCTTAGAGAGAGAAAGAAGAAGAAATCAGATTCAAGGTAAGAATTGATGTTTTTAAGTTGTGTTTGAGCTAAGAAACCGAGAAATGTATGTTCTTATGTGGATGTGTGTTCGGGTTTGTGTGTTTTAGACACATCTAGGCTTTCGGATCCTTTGGAAAAGCTCGAGCAGAAGAGTTTGAACTTGAAGAGCAGCTAAGGTGAGTTCTAGACCCCTTTTTACTGATTTTTAAACATTTTGGGGCTGGAAATGCATATATATATGTTTTTATAAAGTTTGGGTTTATACCCGTATGAAATGAATGTATATATGTTTATGTTTATGTTAGATTTATGCCTAAAATCATGTGTATATGTTTAGAACAAGGCATTATGATGTTTGGGTCTTGGATTATGGATTAGACACATGAACAGATTGCAAATAAGTCTGAAATTGGACTTAGAATAAATAAGTAAAAGTTGGTAAGTCCACTAGTGGTCATACGACCAACAGTGTGGTCGTATGACCAGAAGATTTTCTAAGTGTTGAAATCAGTAGGCCTCATACGACCATAGTGTGGTCGTATGACCAGGTGATGTATTTTTCTAAGTGATGATGAGTCTAACAGGACTCATACGACCAACAGTGGTCGTATGAATAAGTGATATTTTCTAAGTATGAGACCCACAGGACTCATACGACCAACAGTGGTCGTAAGACTATGATGAAATTTTCTAAGTATGGACTCATACGACCAACAGTGGTCGTATGATCCAAATATGTTCCCAAGTCCAGGGATGGTACGACCACCAGTGGTCATACGACCAACAGTGTGGTCGTATGACCAGTTGATAAATCTAAGTGTTAAGTGAAAAGTCCAGCAGTGCTCATACGGCTAACAGGGCTCATACGCCCAGAGGGCTTATACGCCCAATAGGGCTAAAACGCCTAAACACTTAGAAATTTTCAGGAATTTCCAGTAATTCCGTAGTTCGAGGTTTGACCAGGGTTGACTAGGGTTAATAAATGATGATGTCTCATGCATATAATGATGAGTATGATTAACCCTAATTGTTACTAATATTATTATTATATATTATTGTTAACAATATTATTAAAATATTGTTAAGTATGGTATGATATGATGATGCTACGTATGATGATGAATGTAAGATGAATATGTATGATTGTGTATGTTCCTTGTGATTGTGTATGCTTATCTTTCTGAAACTTTACGAATACGAGAATGAATTAATGAAGTATTATGTATCGTAAAGTGAAAGATAATGAAAGAGGAACATGATGATGAATGCATGTATTAACGAATGAACGAAAAGAAGAATGATGATGAATACATGCATTAATGAACGAACGAATTATGTCTTGCAAGCATTGAATAACGCGATTGGTCCTTCTATGTGATTGACCATGGTCATGGTACCTCTACCGCTTACCTCTAGTACCATGGCATACGTTTTGTTGTTCATATGTTGACTTCGGCCCGGTAGCTAATAACGTTCGGGGTGTAGCCTATGGTATTGGTACAATTCACCTTTCAATGCGTGCAAGTAAGTATGAACGGGATTCTTGTCATTCGACCACAGTAATCATAGCCAAGTGCTATGAAGTGGGTAAAGCCTGACAGAATCCATTCGAGAAGTTAAAGATGACGATGAATAACGAATGATGAAGATAATAACGAATATTATCTCTATGTACGTATGATGTATGAACGCATGCACGAAAGGATACTTTTAAATAAGTAAAAGTATGTTTTATTACAAAACTAGAACTCACTCAGCAACGCTGACTTTTATGTATTTCCAGTTGGCAGATAGTGTTGCTGAGGATGGCACGAGGCGGCTACTCAGCTCTTTGGGATGACATTCTTTTGTTAATGTTTTTGTATTGTAATGCAAACAAATGAAATTTTGTAACGGGTGTTGTATTACTTTGCAAAAGCATTTATAGTAAATTTAAAGTTTCCGCTGCATGGTTTTTATTAAATTGTATTAAATGTATGTTTTATGGGTAATGACGACCAACTGTGAGGTGCCCGGGAACGGGGCCTTACAATTAATCAAGTACTCACACAAGAAAACACATAACACATACACCCATATACATACAATGCAAAACACCCTAAGCTATTTCCCCTATGAGTCCTTTGGTCAACACCAACTCACCACCTGGTAACATAAAGCCAAAACACCACCCATCACCATAACGCACACCATGCTCACACATATACAAAACCCATGAGCATAAAAGCACCCACCCATGTGCGACCCATAATCCAACACACCAAAACACAACACATTCAATTGTATGCACACCCACAACCCATTGCCAACACACATACACACACACACTCACGTTGCAGAAAGAGAACACAGAAGAACACACACACTCGCACACCATAACCGCACATACTCCCATCGCAGAGCCACACACACATGCATAATACACACAACACCCGCATATAACAACATATACGTATATAAAGATGTCCGCAACCAAACAAACACACTGGTACAAAACGTGTAATCGCACAATAAGAAAGCACACATGCGGGGGGGGCACATGACTAACCAATGCAACAACAACACCAACCAAAGTCCGAATTTAAGGAGACAACAATCAAGAACGTAACCGAAACAATTAACGAGAGACGAAATGATACCGAGATTTTCATGTGGCAGACGTGACCCAAGCAAGGAAGTACCCAGTTACAAGTGAGGAGGTCGCCAACTGAGGGAGTCGCTAAAGCGGGAAAGGCTGTCGAAGAGGGGATGCTCAAGGTCGGTCGATGGTAGAAGTTTGAATGATGATTAGGGTTTTGAGTATGGTCGAGAGGGAGGGGTGAATGGGTTGTTTATGGAGGCGTTTTATTCGAATGATGATTAGGGTTTTGAGTTGTAAAATGAGTCCTTTCCTTGGTCTATCACTTTTGCAACTTGGCATAATTAGTCCTTTCCTTTGGTCTAATTGGCATTTATTTGAATGGTATCATTTTTTCAACTTGGCACAATTAGTCCTTCCCTTTGGTCTAATTGACATTTTATGTTAACTAGACTTGGTTAGTAATTGTATGTCAGTAACATTTAATTAGTATTTATAATACAAATCATTATTATTTAATGGTAGAATTTGATTAATCATAATTTAATCAATCCTAACATAACGGAGAGAGATTAGATTAACGGAACGAGGTTAACCTAAAAACTTGGGTCATCACATCATCCTATTGGTGAAGGAATTTTCGTCTAGAAAATTAGAAAATCCGTTCACGAAGAACACTAGATTTTAATAGTGACATATAAGAGAGTTTAGAAGCTTGCTTAGGGTTGGGTTTCTGGAATTTCTAAAACAAACCAAAAACAAAGCCATGTAAGGTTTCATGAGAGTTTTGACAGGTTATGGATGGGTTATAATGAGTCGAAGCAGAGGGAGTTTTAGTCTTTTAAAATTTATAAAAATGATGAAATGTTTATAATATTAATTTTAGTAAAGAGTTTGTATTAAGTTGTAAAATGAGAGATTTTTGTTTAGAGGATTCTAAAGACTTTAAAAAATTTAGTATTTTTTATAAAAGTATAATAATTATAAACTTTTATAAAAATACTATGATTCTTTCTATAAAATTAAGGAAGAGAGTCCATAAAAGTTTAGCTTTATTATACATTTGCATAAATATAACACATATGTATATTTATAAGAAGCTAAGAATTTTAATAATAAAAATTAGGAATTTTATACATATTTAAGAACTTTACGATGTTACCAATTTAGGCTTCCATTTACCATCATTAAGTCATAGCACAAGTAAAGTGTAAGGCCCCGCTCTCGGGACGCTTACATATGGTCAATCATCACATAAAACATTGAAAACATAACATTTACAGTGGAATTTAAACTTTTCATTAATAACAAAAATCGTATTAAATCATCATATTGTTAAGTGTACATCTCGAAATTTGTATTAACATGATAACATTCTCAAAAATATGGATGCCAATCTTGAAATCTTTCCTAGTAGCTTATGTATCCAAGCCTGCACCTCCTTAACATCAAATAATTACCTGTCAACTATTATGCATACAAAAGTCAGCGACACTGAGTGAGTTTTAGTTTTATAAATAAAATACTTTACTTCCGTTTAAAACATTTCCCTTACTTTCACATGTGATCATACATCATACATACATCAAAATAATAGCATTATTATCTTTCATCATCGTTCATTTCGTACTTTATTGCACATTTTGCATTTTCATCTTTATCTTTCACTTTCGTCTAGATCATGTCTTATGCTATGCCCTATCATTGTGCACGTAGCAACCATGATCTTGGGGTCAAGCGACAAGGATCCTGTTTTCACACATTATCACACATTTTCGCACGTCATGATCAACCATAAAGGTTGACCCCCTGTGTGCATACTCAAGGGTTAGCTAAACCACACACAGCTAAGCTAACAACTACCTCATTGAGTTGTGAAACTCCAGCATTTGCTTGCAAGACTTTCATTCATTATTGCGTTTCACTTTTCTTATTCCTTATATTTCACTTTCGTTACATATACTTATAGCACATAAACATATTGTACCTCATAAGGCCATATCATAAAGTATAAAGTTTGAAAACCGTTTAACGTGAAAAATAACAAAACACATACAAACAATAGATCATGCGAAAACTTAGTCATACATGTCAACATCATCATCTCACGCGAAAACTTTACATTTCGCGCGAGAACCATGCCTTAATCAAAACATGCACATCAAGTCATCTAGTCGCACAAAAACTTCATGTCGCGCGAGAACAATACATTTCACGTGAGAACTATACTCCTCGCGCAAGAACTTACTGATTCAAATTTCCTAAAGTACAACCTAACGTCTCGTGCGAAAACTATAGGTTTTCCTGTCCAGACACAACTTATCCCGTCTAAGGGCTATCTAACAAGCATAACATCATGAACATCATCATTCCAAGCATAAACAAGCATAAACAAGTGTTTTAGTATGCATAATAGCCCCAAAATGTAAAACTTGCGTAAAAAGAGGACTAGAAACTTACCTCGTGAAGTTTTAGCACAAACATGACCTTCCCAAAGTCTTTACCAAATGAAAACTACATGACCACGTGTTGTATACGTTAATAATCGTTACTTAGTATATAACACAAGTTAGTACACGAGTTACATACTTTAACACTTTATTTCTTCACTTTCTCTCTCTAAACAACTGTTTTCTCTCTCTAGAAATACTTTTTGCATAAGTGAGTGCCATGCATGGGTGTTCACAGCTTTTTTTATACCCAGCTCAACTTTTTATAGACTTCTCGCGTGAGAACTACTTTTGCATGAATTTTTTTTTCTCACGTAAGAACTTCTTCTGCTTCTTTTTCACAAAATTTTCAGGCGTTACATAAAGTTATAAAACAAATATTAGTCATATTAACATATGTAGCTATTTTAGAATCTTGTGTATAGAACGTATGACACTATCAGTTATCATGTACAATAGTAAGTATGAAAAAAAGATAACATAGTCATATTAACAAATATGGCCCATTCGAGTTTAAAAAAATATTAGGTCCAAAAACTGAGGTTGTTACAAAATTAGTCTCATGTGTTAAATAACAAGTAAATAACCCATATTTTAATATATGTGCAAACCCTAATTTTATTTTTGTATTTTTCTAAAAAATATATATAAAGACAAGACTTAAATTTTATAAACCCAAAAATCAAATTACATAAACCCACTAATATTTTTATTAAATACGTGTCTAGTCAAATTATATACAAAAGATCCACTACCCACACACCCTATCCATGCAAAATTTTGTATTTCTTACACCATTAATCAAATTATCCCAACTATCAATCATATCTTCCATAACTGGTGGGACCAAATAAACCCCCTCACCCTTTATTTTCAGCAGCCCCATACGCCCGCACACACGCACACCCCTTCATTCATCTTAAAACACTTCTCTTATAATTATCCTTAAACTCTAACTACAATTCTCCCTTTGAATCACATTCATATTCAAGTTTCTAGCATACTAAAAACATTATAAGTTTCAACCTTGGAGGCCCTTTCCATCGACCCCTTTGAAATCAAAGTAATAATACACACACACCCCTACACTTTGTGCAACTTACATCTCTTATTTATTTTATTCTAGAACCTGAAATATTTTACTACTATAGGAAGCTTTTTCCTCTTCATTCCAAGTCTCAAAAGCAACCCTTTAACTTCTCTCAACCATCACTCACGTCAAGGTACCCAGACACCACCCTCAAACACGAAAAATATAGTATATCGTCACCTTCGTGATACAACAAACCCCATGACATCCCAAACATCTTATGAACACCTAAAACATAATATTTTTCAATAAATATAATATAAAAAAATTTACACCTAGTCTTGTTGGTCATAAACACGTATTTAGTAAAAATAGTTTACTCGAAAACCCGGTTTTACATAAAAATAAGAAAATGTATAAGATGATTTCAAAATCATAATTTTAGTAATTCTAGAAGTTAAATATGATTAAAAAGTTAGAATTAAACTTTTATGATTTATGAAATTGTATTTTATTTTCTATTTAAATATAAAGATTGGAAAAATGTGTATCTTTACAAGAAAAATACCAAAATAAAGTTAGGGTCTAAACTACTAATATATGAGGTTATTATATTGATTATTTTATGTATGATGCTGATATAAAAGGGATAAGTCCATTTAAAATGCTTAACATGCCAAAACCAAGACTTAACTAGCATTTAACGGGGCTAACCGGACCATTAAACAAAGAATAGTACCTGGTGCTGCAAAGAGCTCCCGCGTTTTCGTAGGGTCCAGGGAGGGTCCGTCCCATTTAAGGGAAGATGTACGCGGTCTTTCCCCCACATTTTGTGGGGAGACCGTTTCCACGGATCGAACCTGAGACCTTCGGTCCCTTAGGAACAACTTTTACCGCTGCGCCAAGGCCCGCCCTCCATTAAACAAAGAATAGTAAAAATATAAAATCAGAAACTATAAAATGTAAATAAAATAATAATAAGAATAAATGACTAAAATTTAAGTTTCTTTTTTTAGAGTTGATTTACATGTTAAACAAAAATACATATGTAAAATACGAAAAAGATATAAAAATTATTAAAAACGAGTTCTATTACCAAAATGTTAAAAAGTCTACAACCTAGTAATGTTATAAAACATATCAAAGTATCCTATAACCAAAAATCAGACTAAAATCTATCCAAACCCGAAAACATGTTAAAAACCAAACCGCGAGCGTTAAAAATGTAAAACCAACAAAAATAACCTAGAATCATAAATTTTCTTAACTAATAACTTTATTATGATTAATATAAATTAAAAAATAAATTTAGCTTCTACACAATTTTCTTCTATTTTACATAGAAATAATCATTATTAAAAAGTAGTTAATCACAAAAATAGAAAGTAAATTATAAAAACACAAAATATGAAAAATTGTCTAATTACAGTAATTTATGACCCATAAACATATTGTTGGGATATATGAGGCTGGTGCAACCAAAACTACACTTAGAACAATTTTGGTGCAACTGTGAAAGACTTCCGAACACAAAAGCTGCACTTCCGAAAATTAAAGATAAAAGAACTTTCAAAGAGGAATCATATCTTCCGAAGACATAGTCATCTCACTTCCGAAGTACCAACACTTAAGAAGATTTCAAGACAATGACTTCTGAAGCATAAAGTCTTGAAGTGTTAGGACCGTGTACGATGGAGTACTAACTGATTCAAACGTGAAACCAGATCAAATAGTGTGGAATCCTATTTGATTGGCGATCCAATCAGGGAAAATGTTAATCTGATCAAAGCTAACGATGAGAATACGTTAAGAATTTATTGAATCGATCAGAAACGTTCTATGAAGTTGGAAGAGACTCTCTGGACGAACAGAAACTGCTAGGGTTTATAATTCTCGAAGTGTTACGTTTTTCCACGAATTAAGTGGTATTTATAGGTTACAACTTTCATTCGTACGACTGAGCCAAGCGACTGGCTCAGTCGTGCGACTGAGTCATACGACTGATTCATTCTTACGACTGAGTCAGTCTTATGACTCAATCGTGCGATTGACTCAATCACCTGGTTCAGTCGTGCGATTGGCCCATTCGCATGGTCTAGTCGTGCGACTGAATCAGGAACCTTAGTTAAACACATTCTTGAACCTTTAGTGATTCAGAACTATGTCTAACAACTGTAAACCTATATAACATGGTTATATATGCATGTAACAATAAATAATATAGATAGATATGACATTAAACAATCAATCAAACATTCACTTAAGAGTTTTTCATTACATTGATTCAACATTACATATGTGTTACAAGATGAAAGTCTATTACATTTAAGCTCACTAGACTAGAACTGGGGACATGTGTACCAACAAACTCCCCCTTAGACCTAGTTCTATCTACACTTTGACTTCCTTCTTGAACTCTTCAAATCTTTTCATTCTTTCTTCTATTGAAACACCGGCATGAATATTGAGTGCGAAGCATAGACGTATGATATGCTGAAACTGTAGCGCTTGCACTGTATCCTGCGCGTCAAAAAATAGTGGCCACTTGTATAGCGTATGAACATCAGAGGCTGACAAGTTGATAAGCCACATGGGGTCGAACACCCTTATTGTGTCCACATATCCTTCCCTATCCAAAACAATGACGGCCTCTCCCGAGCGCCAGTCATAATACCACCACTTAAAGTGTGGGGTAAGTTCTGTGGCATCTCCCTTAGTGGAATTCTTGACATCGTGCGTGGAGGGCGCCACTTCAGGACAATCTTTGGTAGACCGGTGATGGGACTCACTTCAGATCTTCTGATGTAACGTGTGGCCTGCTGTGGTCTGAAGTTTACCCATCTCGTCATGTATTCCCTTTTCAGGGCAGCCTCAAACCAGCCTGACATTTTCTTCGGATCAGCATATAGTAACTTCAGGCGTGCCAGCTGGTTGAGCTCAAAACCGGGGAGAGTCTTCAGATCATGAGGGAATCTAAAGTACTCGATTCCCCTCTCCCTTTTCACTGCATACACGCCAAGGTCATCAAAATAAGCCTAAGCAATGATCTTCCCTGACACCTTCATATTCTTCTTGACTTTGTATAGATTGGTGTAGGTACTCTGAGTTGCCGTAGCGCGTTGGGCTCGGACCTCAGCGAAGCAAGCCGCCCATTCAACCTTTCGGATATCAACATCAGTGTCCGAGACTTGAGCTTGGCTAGATGATGCTTCAGCTCCCCTTTCCTTGTCACTAAGTTTCTCCAGAATATCACTGCCGAGAGTGTTAACCAGATCTGGAAACACGTTGCCTTCTCAGTCAGCGTATTCTGGATAGTGCTGATCTGTGATGTCTTCTATCTCTATTTCTTCAACATCGTTAAGCTCGTCATCATCAGCATCATCAAAAGTTGGAGCATCCTTAACAATTTCGTCTAGATTTAGACGAAATATTTCAGCAAGCTGCTTATCAGTCAGGTCGTGAATTATTTCTCCTTCTTCAGGAGTATAACTCACCGACCTTCTGACGATCCCCTGCAGATCAAGAATCATTGTGAGTTGAGACTTGATCTATTGGAGGGGAGCAACATCATGCTCATTTTGCTGAAATCCCGGATCTGTTTGATATCAACATGTAAAAGAGCAATCATTAGTATGAACTCAAGATAAATAGACATTAATCATTAAAAATTTACATGAGTTACATATACTTTAAAAGAAGATTCAAGTACAAAAGTTTAATAGTAAAATATCTAATCAATACTTTTGTCCTGAATCAGCTCGGTAGCTTCAGTAGTAGGTGATGATGGAGGAGCTGCTGTAGATCCATGGTCTTGTCTTCTTTTTGTACGTTGTTCCCGACCAGGATCAGCAGCATTTGAAAAAGAATCATCATCATCATCATCATCATCTTGCCTCTCCTTGGCTTGATCATCACCACGATTGTCATCATCCTCATCACTCTCATCATCCTCTTCATCATCTCCATCATCAACATCATCTCCTTCCCTTATCTTCAGAGGATCAGCTTGTGACCCCTTCAGCTTCAGCAGAATCTTCTTGTTAGCAAACTCCAACTCCTCAATTTTCTGAGTAGACAGGACATTTGCTCCTGGAGTTGGGAGATCTGCTCAGCTTGCTGAGCAATAAGCTGAGCTTGATAAGCATTTTGCTCCTTAAGCTGATGAAGCCTAGCCGACTTCTCCTTGTCAACAGCTAGCAGCTTTAGCACCATTCTATTTAGTGCTGCTAGCTGTTACACCACTCCAATAGGAGGGAGAGATGAACCTGTTGGGAAGGAGGATGGACCGGCTCGGTGGCTTGTGGTGGTAGCTGTGGCGGTGGTGAATATTAGTGGTGGAATAGATATAGTGGTGGCAGTGGTAGTTTGGGTGGTTGAGGTAGTGGAAGTGGATATGGTGGTGGTGAGTAGTGTCAGCCTTTGGCGCTTGGGCTTCTTCCCGTGGGGCTGAGCCATCCTTTTGAGTCTGAATCCTTTTGATCCGGATGCTCCCCCTCGGCTGCTGGGAGTGTCTGGGGTGTATAATGGGTCAGCCGAAGAACCCCCAGACGCTCCCTGGCGTCCACCAACCGCCCTAATACCCCTCTCCGTGGCTACGATACGGCTACCTACCGTTCGTACCAGGGGCTCATCATCTGACTCTTCTTCTTCCACAGGCTGAAAACCCTGATAAAATCTAGCCGTCTCTAAACTTTTGTGTGGGTATGATGGAGATGTAGCATCAGCAGCTGCAGTAGTGGTCTCAGTACCAGTATCTCTACCGTCATCGTTATCATCATCAGAACTATCAATAGGGACAGCTATTTGCTCTGTGTCCGAGTCACTATCATCGTGACATCACTTTTTCCTAGCTGGCGCCACGTAATCAACACTGGCCAAGTGCCCAAACAGTCTCCTGACAGGGGGTTTCACCTGCTTCCCCCTGTACACCTTCATCCTGCCTAAGGTGGTATCATCCATCACCTCAAGCACCATGACATCCTCCTTTTCCTTTGGCAGCATAGGGAGCTTCTGGTCAATGATCATCTGCATGAAGCGAGGGTACATGCAGAAGCTCTCTTTGCCCTTCGCTTCGATGTTCTCCACTAGATAAGTGAAGATCATCCGCGAGAAGCTGAACGGGTGGTTCAGCACCAACGCCACATAGGCGTTCTGTATCTGCTCAGACATCTCATCAAAGCCTCCCTTCCTCGAGGCAATGCACCTTAGCAGCACGCGGGCTAAGTACTTGAATTGGGGGCACAAGTTGCTCTTGTTGAGCATACCTGCGTTGATATCCCCAGAGTACTTCGCCCGCAGAAAGCACCCTCGAACTGTCAGTGGGTGTAGTCGTGTGGGGCAGTCACCATCATCCCCAAACTCTAAGACTGTCTGGAGATCTTCCTCAGAGATCTCTATGGCCTGACCAAAAATGGTGCTCCTGATACAGTAGGGCTCTATGGATCTGTCCACCACAGCGCTTTCCCAGAAAGCCTGTTGGACTGAACGGTATGTCGTGCATGGAGTAGAAATAGCTCTGAAGATTCTCGATCTCCGTAAGAAAGTAATGATGCCCGAGAACTCTGCCGCGTTTTGGGAGGTCAGATCCAGATGAGCACAAATGTTATGCTTTGTGCTGATAGTCCAACGACTCGCCATCTGTTGCACAATGTAAATAAATGTTAGTGCAAGGTGAGGATAGCTAATTTCAGTCAATGAACTCTAAACTTTGGTTTAATCATGCGACTGAACAAAGCGATTGAATTTAGTCATGCGACTGAGCTGGACGACTGAGCTCTAGTTATGCGATTTAGCTTATACGTACGACTGAGTCAAGCGATTGGACTTAGTCATGCGATTACTCATGCGTTTACTTCAATCGTGCGATTGAGCTTAGACGTATGGTTCAGTCGTGCGATTGAACAATTCGTCCATATCAGTCGTGCGATTGTGTCTAGTCGTCCTGCTCAGTCGTGCGATTGGAGTTCATCAGTGTGTCCAATCGCATGACTGTTGGTTTGTCCATTCAAATTTAATTTTTGAGCAATTTTTGATGTTAAACGTCGAACTTAGGCTCATTACACTCAGAAACAGCCGACTAAACCTATTGTACCATTAATTTGATTATTAAGTTCACTTTTGATGATTTATTTGTCATTTTAAGTTCTGGTTACTGTTAGGTCACAATTGGAGTGATTCTTGATGATTCAACTCGGTTTGAGCAATGATTCCTCTTGATTAGTACCTGTATAACCGAAAGCAATAGTCAGAACTCAGTAATCGAAGGTGAATATGGTTTTTGGAAAATTTTGGCAGAGGTTCGTCTTATCGTACGAGTGAAGGGGCGATTTGGGTGAGTGACCGACTGGGGGCGATTCATCTAGTATTTATACTAGGGCAAACTCCAGTCATACGACTGAGCTTAGTCGTATTACTTAATCGTGCGACTGATCCTAGTCGCATGATTGAGTCGTACGACTGAGCTTGAGTCGTACAATTCACCCAATCGTCCTTCTCCAGTCGTACGATTAGAATACATTCGGATGTCTGACATAGTCAGTCACTTTCAATCGGGCGATTGGGCTCATTCGCATGGTCCAATGGTACGGTTGTACTCATTCGTAGGCTCCATTCGTACGACTGGTTCATACTGATGATTCAGTCGTGCGACTGGACCATACTTGTGACATTTTGACCATTTTACCAACCGACACTTAGTTCGATTTATCAATAGATAAAAATTATGATTAATTTGATCATCTCAGACATGACCATTTGATAAACACTGTTTGATCACCTCAGATGTGATCCACTTATCCACCTGATCATCTCAGACATGATCTATTTATCCAACTGATCATCTCAGACATGATCCATTTATCCACCTGATCACCTCAGATGTGATCCATTTATTCACCTGATCATCTCAGACATGATCCATTTATCCACCTGATTATCTCAGACATGATCATTTTATCTTTTCAGAAACAATTTATTATAGATTAAACGTTAAGTTCATTTTGTGACATTTTCTGCAATTGGCAGCATAGCACAGTTCGACACTGACACACTTAACAAATAAAGTAAAATACTAAACTAAATAACAAAACGAAAATGTTTTTGTGATTTTGTTAGGGTTGGGTAGATAAGCCTATTAGCATTAACATCATTTTCAAGGCAGATTCATATGGAATCAGACAGGTATAAACTCAATTACTTGGAACCTTTTATATTTATCAAAAAGGAAACTAACATATTTACATATCATAGTTTTTCATTCATCTGAGACTTCTAAGTTCTAACTGGGAATCATGCTTGATATGATACGTAACGCACGTTGATTATCAACATCAATCGATGCATCCACGACGATTGTCAGTATTCTTGTCCACTTAAATCCATACACAGACTTTTGACACACATTGGTGATGAATTAAGTTATATTATTTCAACCAACATTTGTGGATCCCACGCTTATATGGTAATCAACATTCCTCAGGAGACTTTTGAGCGGTCTACGGGTATTTTGACAAGAAGAGACTATTCTTAGAACTTTCAAAGAGAAGCCAAGCCTCAGGTCAGTGCCATCGCACAGCAGAGAGGCGGCAAACAACAATGAATTCTAGAATATGTAGGTTATGCTTATCCTCAGGTCAGTGCCATCGCACAGCAGAGTGGCACACAACCTATCTCCTTGTTAGAGCATTTCTTATTTTCTTTTTCACATAACGCACTAACAACATAAGTTATCAGCTTGATTGCGCTTGTATTCAATTTTTTCATGCTTTGCTCTTTTTGTGGTCATTCGCACACCTTTGGTGGCGTTTATTTGCTCATTATCCCTTATTGGAAGTAGCTGATTGTGTTAACCAGTGATAAGATAGGAACCCACAGTTGGTTGAACCATTTAGTTTAGATTGAGTTCACCAATGACGTCTACTCGTCTATTGTGTTGAATCTACCGACATATCGTATAGTGAACTAGCACCTCCCTAGATCAATTTTCTCCGTGTAATTACAGTAACACCCAAGCGTACTATCATTTTCCCAATCTTGTTAGACTTAGAATCCTCTGACTAATAATTTTCTGTGATTTAATGAAACTGAAATTCTAAAAAATGTAAAATCTTTTTGGTGTTCCAAGTAGCTGGACGCCTGTGTACTATCACTTTCCATTTGTGTAGAATCACAGTCTTATCTTTGTTGTTTTTACCTTTTAGCTTATCTACCCTTCCCCTTTTTTTGAGTAATTAAATACTGAAAGTAACCTAATCTCCCCCTAAAATTCTAAAACAGAAAATCTTTTTGTGTTTTGGATTTTTATTAAGACAAGGAAATTAAAAAACAAAAAAATTAAAAGAAAGACAGAACTAGTGTCGGACTATGCATCTGTGTCGTCAGAGATAATGTCACTTCTCTTTTTCACGCCGTTGACCTCTAACAGGTAGAAAAATCTGGGTTTATCAAACGGTTTAGTGTAGAGGTCAGCATGTTGAAAATTCGTGTTTATCTTTACCACATCAATTAATTGTTTTTCATAGCAGTCGTATATGAAATGATACTTTATGCCGATGTGTTTAGTTTTAGGGTGTTGTACTGGATTTTTAGTGATACCTATAGCAGCAGAGTTATCAACATAGATAGGGGTGTTCGAGAATTGCAAACCGCAGTCTCGCATTTGCTGTTGGATCCAGATAATCTGAGAGTAGCAGCTTGCAGCAGTAACGTATTCAGCTTCACAGGTTGATAAGGCAACCGAGGTCCGCTTCTTGCATTGCCACGTGACTAAACGCCTTCCAAAAAACTAACACCCTGCTGATGTAGACTTGAAATTCATTTTGCAGCCACCATAGTCTGAATCACTATACGCAGTGAACTCAAAGTCATCGTCATGAGGATACCACAACCCGGTGTTGGACCTTAAGATAACGGAAGATTCTTTTTACCCCGATCAGATGATTTACTTTCGGTTTGCTTGATATCTGGAGCATAAACATGTGGCGTACATGATATCTGGACGGGAGGCAGTGAGATACATAAGAGATCCGATCATCCCACGATACATAGTGGCATCTACCAAATCCCTGTTCTCATCAAGAGCCACATCATGATTTGTGGCGAGTGGGGTACCGGCAGCAGTGACATTTTCCATATCAAAGCGACTAAGAATGTCTCCGACATACTTAGTCTGATGCAAAAAAATACCGGTAGGTGTCTGATCCACCTGTAATCCCAGGAAGAACTTCAATTCTCCCATGGCGCTCATTTCAAATTCTGCCTTCATGACAGATTCAAATTCTTTACATAGATCTTCGTTTCGTGAACCGAAGATTATGTCATCCACATAAATTTGCACCATTAGTAAATCACCATCTCTTTCTTTGATAAACAGTGTGCAGTCAATCACACCCCTGCGAAACCCGTGTTTCAGCAGGTGAGTGGAGAGCTTTTCATACCAGGCTCAAGGAGCCTGATGTAGCCCATACAAGCCTTGTCTAACTTGTAGACTCTGTCCCGATGATAAGGATCTTCAAATCCCTCGGGTTGACTAACGTAGACCTCTTCACGGATTTCCCCGTGTAAGAATGCACTCTTTACATCTAGTTGATAGACTTTTATCTTCATGTAAGAGGCGTAGGCTAGAAAGATGCGGATAGCTTCCATTCTAGCTACTGGTGCAAAGACTTCATTATAGTCGACTCCCTCGACTTGTCTGAAGCCTTGAACAACCAACCGTGCCTTGTTTCTGATAACGACACCTTGGTCATCCTTCTTGCAGCGTAGCACCCATTTGGTGCCAATCACCTTTACGCCTTTGGGCCGGTCAACGAGTGTCCACACTCCAAGCTTCTTGAACTGTAGTAGCTCCTCTTGCATAGCGTTGACCCAGGCCTCATCCTTCAGGGCATCGCTTACGTGTTTGGGTTCGACTTGAGAGACAAAGCATTTGAAAGCCCCATCATTCATGTAGCCCTTTTCCATAATTGCAGTGTAATCAGCAGAATACAACTGATTTCTCGTCTGCACGCCGGAGTGTAGATCTCCAATGATAGCTTCCGGTGGATGATTCGTACTGATCCTATTCATAAGTGTCGTAGGGACGACAACTTCAGTGTCTAGATTTGTGACTGGAGGTTCAGTATCCGTATTTCCTGATGCATGTTCAGCAGCTGATGAGCTTCCTACTTGATCAATGTTTGGTGCAAGGCCTGTCTCAGCTGCTTCCTCATCATCTGATGAGTCATCACTCTCGTCCTGATCAGTTGGTGAAGATCCCAATGAACCACTCATAGGTGTCGTATTGCTAGTATCCAGATTCGGTGTGTTTAGAACATCGTGCATCATCTGAGTAGCAATATCTTCATCTGAATCTATCTGAGGAAGATTGAATGATTTGAATAAGCCATCGTAGTCAAAGAATGACGATGAACCTTTTCCAGCAGGGGGGACGGTGAATCGTTGAACGTCAACATTGCACCATACTTCTACCTGACCAGTAGAGTTGTTGTAAAATCGTTTGTCTGGTATGTTGTATCCTAGAAAGATCCCCTGATCTGCCTTTTCATTGAACTTGCCCTCTTTAGTTTTCTTCAGAAGCGTACAAGGAGCACCGAATGGTTCCAGATACTCAAGGTTAGGTTTACTATTCTGTAGCAACTCATAGCAAGTCTTTCCATGCCTCTTCACCACTGTCACACGATTGAGTGTCTAGCATGCATTGGCAACAGCTTCGTTCCAGAACTGCACTGGCAGCTTTGAATCTGCCAACATAGTCATGGCGGTCTCGATCAAGCTCCTGTTCTTTCGCTCAGTAACTCCATTCATCTGTGGTGTGTATGCAGAGGTGAATTGATGAACAATTCCCTTTTCTTTGCAGAAAGCATCTATCCACTGATTCTTGAACTATGTTCCATTGTCTGAATGAATTTTCCTAACCTTCAGCTTGTAGAGAGACTCCAGTTTTGTCACGAGCACCTTGAATGACTCAAAGGTTTCTGACTTTGCTTTTAGAAACATCACCCAGGAGAACCGTGAGTAGTCATCAGTGACTACAAAGTAGTACCAGTCTCCGGCGATACTCTTCGTGCTGACTGGACCAAATAGATCCATGTGCAATAGCTCCAGGGGCATCTCGATAGAATTGACTTGCTTGGTCTTGTGAGATTTCCTGGTCTGCTTTCCCTTCTTGCATGAGACACAAAAATCAGGAAGTTTGAAGTTCTTTACAGGAACTTCATCAACTAAGTTGTTATGAATCAGATGATTCATCTTCCTATGATTAATGTGTCACATTCTCCTGTGCCATGAGATGGAGTCCTTCTCTGTAGCTTTAAACAAGAAACATTGAACAGTAGAAGCACTAGTAGAAGCATTAGACATATCTAGAATATACAAGTCATTATATCTAGATGCTGACATTAATACCTGCTCCTCTGGAATTTCCATCTCTTTCTTCAGAATGTAACATTTCCAATTGTCAAACATAACTTTGAAGCCTTTGTCACATATCTGAGACATTGAAAGAAGATTGTTTTCTAATTGCTGAACAAAATTAACTTTATCAAACCTTACCTTTGCATTACCTACTTCTCCCTGAGCAGTAATGTATCCTCCTTTGTTTCCAGCAAAAGAAACGTGTCCCCCTTTAATTTGTTTGACATTGTAAAGGAGGGACTGATTTCCCGTCATGTGCCTAGAAGCTCCGCTATCTACTATCCATGTATTGGTAGAAGCACTATAGCGGACAACCTGCACATAATAGAAAATTATTAGTTAAGGAGGGGGACCCAAGCCTTGACTGGCTTGGGTTTCCCTGAGGCATCACACATCATGAACTCGACCCACTGTCCTTTATCAGTGGGTGGTACCTCAACTTTCAACTTATCCTTGCTTTCAGACACATCAGTTGTTTTGACTTTCCACAAACCATCCCTGTGAAAGGATTGTTTGTGGTAAACCGAAGACTGATTTACAGTTTGAACCTTTTGTTTCGTTTCAAAAACAGGTTTTACCTCAGGCATCACATACTTACCAGTGACTTGTCTGTGTTGTCTTTGGCGTGGAGGAGATGTAAACGACCTAGAAGGTGTTTTAGACCGAATAGGTGTTTTTTATCTAATGGGAGTCTTAGATCTCTATTTTGAAACTTGTTTAACTTCATTGTTTAGCTCAATTTTAATTTTGGGCGTCTGATAGCGTGGACAATTTAAAGAAATATGACCGCGTTGTCCACAAGTATAGCATGACCTCCTTTCAACAGGACTAGGAGATCTCTTGTGGGGCGGTGAGTAAACTTCAAGCACTTCTTTATTGGTCTCACCTCTAAGATTTTCACCTTCCTTGACATATTTTACTTTTTTAATATTATGGGTGCTTTGTCTTAGAAGATGGTGGTTATCTTGCTTAACCGGTTTAGTTTGAGTGGTTTTGGAAATCTTAGGTTGTGTGGTAGCAGATTTTGGACCCAACCCAAGAGATGCTTGAACATTCTCTTCCACCCTATTTTCAGTTATAATTTTACCAGTTGTGCCTGATGTTGATGCTTTCTGATCAGTAGCCGGAGGGACAGGTTTAATTGCTGTGTCCGGATCGCTGACCAGTGGAGTTGTCACCACATGATCCTTTATTGGATTATTATTAATTGGACGTTGTTTGGTGTTCAAAAGGATCTCATGTGGTGGCGGCACAACCTTGTATCCCAAACCTTCCCGTTATTGCGTTCCTTAACCAAGTTTTTCAAAATATGTGAAGAACTAGCTAGACTGTGGAGTTTTTGTTTCAAAGACTCGTTTTCAACTTGCAAAACTGCTCTGTCCTTTTTAGTTTCTTCAATTGTCTTTAAGTAAAACTTTATATCATTTTCTTGGTTAAACACAACAACCTCAGTTTCTTTTAATTGTTTCTTTAACGCTTCAACCTTTTCTTTATAGCTGCTTTCATTTTGTTTTAACACTCTGTTTGCCTCAGTGCACAATTTTAAGTCATTTACTAAGTTATCATTATGATCTAATAACCTAGCAAATTTCATATCAATGCTTTCCCTAAATTTTTCACATTTAACACAAGTATGTTTAATAAACAAATCATCCTTGGATTCTACCTGTGCAGATGTAGACGTTCCAGCCATGAAAGCATTTTCAGGTTCAGATTGTACTTCAGATTCAGCATTCAGTTCATTTTCAACAAGTTGATCAACAGCAGCTATGTCTTCATCCAAATCACCAGTGTCAGGTTCAGCTGAGTTCTCCCCCTCACTCGCTGAGTCTTCATTCAGATCTTCAACAGAAGCAATGTTGGCTTCACCATCAGATAAGAATCGGAAGAACCTGTCCTGTCCTTCATCACCTTGAGCCACCATTGCTTTTGAATCACTGCTTATTGACGCTGGCTTTTTCTCTTTCTCTTGTTTTGGGAAGGATGAAAACGGGTTCCCATTTCCATTTTCTTTCGTTTGACACATTCCTGCTTGAAGTGTCCTTTCTCACCACAATTGAAACAGGTGACTTTAGACTTGTCGAAGCCAAAAGTAGTATCTTTGGTAGCCACCAGATTCTGACCAGTCTTCTTCACAAACTTCTTAGCTCATCGCACAGCACTAGCGAGAGCCCACATTATATCCATTCTCTCCAACTCATTCTCATCCACCTGCTCATAGTCTTCATCAGCCAAGTGGCAGTTCCCTATCTTTCCTGCTACCAAGCCATCATAGGAATGAACAACAGCAGCAAGTAAATCCATGTGTTACTTAGCCATTTCCACAGTTACTTTTCCCAAGTTTTCTGTCACTAACTTTGTCGATTGAGTTTCAGTAACACTGTGTTGAACCCCTGATGAGACAGTTGACTCACCACCAGACGATGAGCTCAGACCAGTTGCAGATGTACTAGAAACAAAAGCAGTCTGCAGAGGAGCATTGGAAGATTTTGCAGTTGGAGTAGGAGTCATATTGTAGAGAGTCGGATCCTGAGCATATGAACCCTTCTTTGCCTTGTACTTGTGTCTCACTTCTTCTTCTCTCAGTTTCAGGATGAAATCATTTATATCCAAGGTCTTAAGTACTGAGTTGTATCTTAAGGTGGAAATAAACGAATCCCACTTCTCTGGTAGCCCGTCAGCCAAACTTGACACTTTTCCTTCCTTAGACGTTTGAACACCATGAAGTTCACTCATCAGATGATAGAAGCGGTCAATGATGTCGTCCAAACTCTCATTCCCGATGGCAGAAAAATTATCAAACTCTTTCTTTAATGCTTTAGCCTTTAAGGACTTAAGAGTTGTGCTCCCTTCATACCTTTTCTCAAGAGCCTTCCAGAACTTTTTACTTTGCTTGTGCTCAGAATACTGATGGAAGATTTCTTTAGGAATAGACTGTGTTAACATAGCATAGTGTCACGGACTGAATCTGATCAGCTCACGTGCGGCACTTAGATTCGTTCTAAGTCAGCCTTCTTGATCTCGGGTGGATGGTTTATGCAGCGGAAGTCTTTGTAAGGGAACGTTAGATTTGTAGTGCGCAAGTAAGACGCTTATGGTGTATGTTTACAACAAGTAATAAGCTTGTATTACTACAAATACAAGTACAAGACTTTGATGTACAAGGAGCTTAGGTGTGTGCAAATGATGCACCACCAACCTATTTATACTAGTGACATACATTCTAGATTGTTCTATTTCTAGACATGTCTTTGCATAATATCTAACACTAGATAATTACAAGGATTTCTCTAGATGCATCATGGACTTTCAAGGTTGCTTCCATGGCTGATTTTGTAGTCTTTTCTAGAGAGTTCCGGGGTCTTTTAGGGATGCATAAGTTGCTCCTTTATAGAAGCCTTTTATGCTCGGTTTCTAGCTCGTCCTGGGACGTTCTAGAGTCTTCCATGGCTGCAATGTTGTTGCAGAATTATATGGGCTGTTCCGGAGTTTTCCGGGCAGCCTTGCTTGCTTTGTAAGTGGCCCTAATCGATAAAAATTAGGGTGTTGTGACCTGCGTATTGGCGGGTCGTGACATTCTCCCCCACCTAATGCCACGACGTCCTCATCGTGTTATCTAGATGCCTCATGAGTTGTCTTCATGAGTTTCAAGATAGAGACTGTTTTGCCTCGACGCCTTGTATCTGGCTCCAAGGTAACGGTGTGCACTTGGTCTCCCTTGATGATGTACATGGTGTTGATGAATGTTACTGGGCAGGCTTTTGCTTTTCGAAAGAAATCCATCCCTAGCACGATGTCATAGTCGTCTAGTAGGACTACTGAGAAGTGCAACTTGCCTGACCACGTACCAATCTTTGTTTTTACGCCCCATGCCGCTCCTTCTATGGGTTTGGTGTCTCCAGAGGCGGCCTTGATCCAACCTTCTTGTGTGGTGATCCTTAAGCCAAGTCTTCGAGCCTCTTTAGGTAAGATGAAGTTGTGGGTTGCTCCGGTGTCAACCAACGCTTTCGCAGGTTGCCCTTTTATCTCCATGTTTACGAACCAAAGTCCTTTTGATTCAGTCTTCGGGTTGTCTCCGGTTATGGTATGGTTTGATTGGTTTGCCATCACCAAGGGCTTGCCTTCAACTGTACTTAATGCATTAAGTAGTTGAAGTTGTATTGTTCCTAGACGAACCTCTTTTGGTTCTGATGGTTCATCATCAGATCTGATCAAGGCTGTAAGTTTAGCCTTTTTCGGACAATCCCGCGCATTATGCGGTCCAACGCAAAGGAAACATCCTTTGATCATTTGTACCTCCTTCCCATATCTTGGTAGTCGTTGATTATCTTCTCTTTGATTTCGATTTTGGTTGTTATTGTGGGTTCTCGCTCCCCCACCTTTTTCATCGTTATCCTCCATAACGACAGGTTTTTGTGATGGCCTTTCATTATGGTCGATCAGGCTCTCAGCAACAACGATGGCTGAGGACAAGTCTTGAACATTTCTTCGTTCAAGTTCAGTTCTTGCCCATGTTTGTAAGCCATCGATGAAGTATATGAGAGAGTCCTTTGGTGACAAGTCCAGAATTTCTAGCACAAGGGTAGTAAAATCTTTGACGTAGTCCTTGATGCTACCCTTTTGCTTTAGATTACGAAGCCAAATCTTTGCTTCGTGTTCAGCATTTTCTGGATAAAATTGTTTCTTGATTTCTTTTATGAAATCAGTCCAAGTTTGTATGGTGCACGTACCTTTATCAATCTCCATGTGCTTTCGTCGCCACCATAAAGCTACGGTCTTCTTCAAGTAAAGAGTCACCGTCTTAATCTTCTTGGCGTCATCGACAATATCGATGGCCTCAAAGTATTGTTACATCTCCCAAAGGAAGTCATCCACAGCCCTCGCCTCTCATTTACCAACAAATGGTGATGGTTTGGGGATGTTCACCTTTGTAGAGGCATGGATTATGTTGTCACCTCCGGTTGCTAGTGCGCGCTTGTAAACACTTAGTTCGGTTTGCAAGTCTTTGATTTCCCTCTCAAAGTTAGCTTTGAGTTGACCCAACTCCTTTGTGAATGCCTCTTCCATCTCCTTTCTTATCAAGGAGAGGGCGAGTTTGAGATTGCTTCTCATTTCATTGAAGTCATTGCCTAACGACTCAACATGTTGCAAAGAGTCGTAGGTATGTGTTTTGAAGATATCGACTTCAGCCTTGAATTCATCTATTTCATTTTTGAATTCAGACAATGCTACCTCGACATCTTCAACTCTTTTGTCCATGCTTGCAACCAAGTATTTGGACATGCTTCGAGTTCTCTTGTCACCTTTACGGCTCTCCTCCCGTCCACGGGTCTCGTCTCCGGCAACGCTTGCGACTACAACCTTCTCTAGATTAGATGCCATCCCAATGAGTCGACCTGGCTCTGATACCACTTGTCACGGACTGAATCTGATCAGCTCACGTACGGCACTTATATTCGTTCTTAGTCAGCCTTCTTGATCTCGGGTGGATGGTTTATGCAGCGGAAGCCTTTGTAAGGGAACGTTAGATTTGTAGGGCGCAAGTAAGACGCTTGTGGTGTATGTTTACAACAAGTAATAAGCTTGTATTACTACAAATACAAGTACAAGACTTTGATGTACAAGGAGCTTAGGTGTGTGCAAATGATGCACCACCAACCTATTTATACTAGTGACATACATTCTAGATTGTTCTATTTCTAGACATGTCTTTGCATAATATCTAACACTAGATATTTACAAGGATTTCTCTAGATGCATCATGGACTTTCAAGGTTGCTTCCATGACTGATTTTGTAGTCTTTTCTAGAGAGTTCCGGGGTCTTTTAGGGCTGCACAAGTTGCTCTTTATAGAAGCCTTTTATGCTCGGTTTCTAGCTCGTCCTGGGACGTTCTAGAGTCTTCCATGGCTGCAATGTTGTTGCAGAATTATATGGGCTGTTCCGGAGTTTTTCGGGCAGCCTTGCTTGCTTTGTAAGTGGCCCTAATCGATAAAAATTAGGGTGATGTGACCTGCGTATTGGCGGGTCGTGACAATAGGCTTTCTTTTCTGCATTGTAAGCAATCTTTTATGCATCAGTCAATCCACTCTACGTTAGGGGTATACCATCAGCTCCGACTGGCGTAATATAACCAGTCTCAATAGCATTCCAGAGATTAGTATCCACTCCATTGAGATGAATCTCAAACCTTTGCTTCTATTGAGGAAACTCATCAATAGATAACAGCTTAGGTGGCTTATTATGGTTTCCGATCTCATTTTCCAGTAGTAGTAGGTTCTGGATCCTTGAGTCTTTTCCTACTAAGAATGCAAAGTTCTCTGAGTCCATGATGAATTAGAATTAGACTTGGCAAACAGACTATTGATGCGACTGGGATGGACAACTGGGGGACGACTGAAACACAATTGTCACACCTTCAGTTTCCACGAACGGGGTTTTACCGTTAGGCGTGTGACATACCAGGATCTGAGACACAGTCATATCGAACGACACTATATGAATTTAAAATAAACATTTGACTTCATTCAAAAGAACATAAACAAAGCGTACAATAGTGCGGAGGCAAGTACATAATTTGTAAATCCATTACAATACAGTTACAATAGTCATGTTTAGACAAAATGTTCAATGCTGAAAATATATAGATGAATGCATGTCCTGAGTGCGTTTCCTTAGCGTGCATCTTGAGCTTATGCATTCCTGTGACCTGAGAAAACATGCTAAAATGTGTCAACATAAAGTTGGTGAGTTCACAGGTTTATTCAACAATAAATGTGTTCGTAAGCGTTCGGTAGTTTGCGTTTCAATGGTTTAGTATATAGAGCATATCGTTAGGTAGCTAGCCTATGTTCTTGTTACTTAGCGTTTCGAACCGAAGCTGACTGTTTACGTCCTATATGTGTTTGTTGTATCCCGTCACGTCTCGCAAGACCGTGAAAAATGTGTTAGGTCAATCAAGCACCCGTTTGACCTCCAATCAAGCTAGCGCGACTAGCCCGGGCGGGGTTTGTCAGACCCAGTAGTACTACTCAAAATTACCTCGCTAATCCCATTACTAACGGTTCGAGTGTGTCAGGACATGTTGTGTGTTTGCACTAACGTAACAAGCGATATCAATAATACTACAACCATTTAAGTAAATCTGTTTTGCATGTTTTCTCCCCCAAAAGGAAAGAGAGTAAAATAGGGGCCGTGAAACTCACTGATGATGTAGTAAGTACGTAGGATGAAAGTCTCCCAAGAGTTGTTTACGATGCGCTGTCAAACACCTATTGACAGTTATGTTAAGCGTTAATATTGTGTTTAGCGTTAATAGACATGTTTAGTCGGGTCGGGTCGCATGGGTTCGGTCGTGGGTGACACACACACACACATGCAGGCATACGCATATCAGACCTTATGTAGATCCCAAACGGGTTGTCGTTTGTTGCAACAGTTAGGTTGTTTTAGATCGTAAAAGTATGTGCTTGTTGATTGCGTTGACTTTAATCTTTGTGGTCAAGAAATGACACTTTATTGATTGTTACCATATCATCACACGATAGGCACACCGCACACAAGGAGAATTTACTCAAAATGACTCCAATCGCATATCAAGGCCAGACGCACGACTGGACACTTCATTCGCACGAATGGGCCTTCATTCGTACGAATCAATCTCATTCGTACGATTGAACCCTCATTCGTACGACTTAGCATTCAATCGTACCACACATTACCCATTCACCCGACTCAACTACCAATCGCATGACTGAACCTTCATTCGTACGATTGGACCTTCAGTCGGGTGGTACTCAGTCGCACACATTTCATCCGGTTGACTCAATCGCACTCACTCTCAGTCGCATGCATTCATTCGTACGTCACGCACACACGTATGGACTCAATCGCACGATCCAACCCAGTCGCACCACTCAGTCGTACGATGGACCCACTCGCATGGTTCAGTCGCATGGCTGGCCCAGTCGCGTACTGCAGCAGGTCGCGACTGCTGGACGGGCTGAACAGCCTTCGGCTGTCCCGTGCTCGATTTTCACACAATCAGGACTTCCAGGAACACTTTCCTAACATGTCTAAGTGAAATGCACATGTTGATTGGCCTCACACACACCCCCACGACCACATGCATTCGGGTTGAACCCGAACACCCGAACCCCATACTTGCAGCAGTGAAGCGAGCCATAAAACGGATGAACAAGGTCGCCTACCTGCTGGGAATGTGATTTCTCAGCTGTTGCGTGGTTTATCCGGCGAAAACGGACTCAATCGGGGTGGTTTTGGTGCTAGGTTGAAGACACGAGAGGAAGAGAGCGTAAGAGAGAAAGAGAGCAGAATGGGTTGTGTTTGGCTGGTGGATGGGTATTTATACCCAGCCCCAGTTTGGCAATTGTCAGGTTTGGTCCCCATACTTAGGTCCCGTGTTCCCGAATTCGTTCCGGTTGATAACGACGTGATTGGACGTGCTGTATAAATTAAGAGGATTCCTTAGATAATCTCGTTTATGTGAATCCTCTACAAACACCCGCGTTAGTATTTTATCATAATTTGTTTAACGATGTCGGTGGCGATGTTTGTATACGTTTCGAGTATTAGCGAGTACGGGTCAATGTTAACGACAATGGTTTGAAAAATGTTAACCTGAAATTACGGGGTGTCACATCATCCCCTTGTTGCAGGAATTTTCGTCCCGAAAATTAGTACATCATGTTACGTGGTGTTTACGGGGAAGTACAAGACTCAACGGTTTGTGATGCATATTGAATAGAGTACCTGCGTATCTAAGAGGTAGATGCCTGATTTTGGAACAGTTGAGGGTACTTCTTCTTCATCTGATCTTCGCGTTCCCAGGTAAATTCTGGTCCACGCTTTGAGTTCCAACGGATTTTGACGATAGGGATACGACTATGTTTGAGCGTTTTGACTTGTCGATCCATGACTTCCACTGGTTCCTCGACGAAATGTAGTTGTTCATCCACATGTATCTCGTCTAACGGAACGATAAGAGTCTCGTCTGCTAGGCATTTCCTCAAGTTGGAGACGTGGAACACATTGTGTACTCCACGGAGTTCTTCGGGTAGGTTCAATTGGTAGGCCACGGGGCCAACCCTTTGACAACCTCAAACGGTCCCACGTACCTAGGGCTTAGTTTCCCGCGTTTCCGAAACGAATCACACCCTTCCAAGGTGACACTTTCAAAAGCACCCTGTCACCTATTTGGAATTCCAACGGTCGGCGACGCTTATCAGCGTAACTTTTCTGTCGATCACGGGCTGCTGCCATACGGTTACGGATCCGCACGATCTTCTCAGTCGTCTCGTGCACAAGTTCAGGGCCAGTGAGTTGACTTTCTCCAACTTCCGCCCAACAGATAGGTGATCGGCACTTACGCCCATACAGTGCCTCAAATGGGGCAGCTTTGATCGACGTGTGATAGCTATTGTTGTAAGAAAACTCAACTAGCGGTAAGTGAGTTTCAACTGCTGTCGAAATCTATGACGCAGGCACGTAACATGTCTTCTAGGGTCTGGATCGTACGCTCACTTTGGCCATCAGTTTGAGGGTGATACGCGGTGCTCATATCCAACCGCGTCCCCAGTGCTCGTTGCAAAGACTGCCAGAAGTGTGAAGTGAATCGAGCGTCACGATCAGAGATAATGGAAATCGGTACACCATGCCGAGAGACTACTTCCCTTAGGTAGATACGATTTAACTTTTCCATACGATCCGTCTCCCGGATCGCCAGGAAGTGTGCGGATTTCGTCAAGCGATCCACGATCACCCAAATGGTGTCGCATCCGCTGGGAGTTCGAGGAAGTTTCGTGATGAAGTCCATAGATATCTGCTCCCACTTCCATACTGGTATTTCTGGCTGTTGGAGTAAACCAGACGGTCGTTGATACTCTACCTTAACCTTAGAACAGGTCAAACATCTGCTCATGTAGGTGGCGATATCTGCTTTCATGTTTGGCCACCAGTAAAGAACCTTCAGGTCGTGGTACATCTTGTCTGAACCTGGGTGGATTGAGTACCGCGATTTGTGAGCTTCGTCCATTACCAATTCTCGTAGGTTTCCATACGAGGGAATCCATGTTCGATCCATGAAGTAGTGGATTCCGTCAGGTTTGGTTTCCAATTGCTTCTCCATGCCTCGTAGCGACTCGGCTTTCAGGTTCTTGTCTGTTAACGCCTCAAGTTGAGCATTGCGGATCTGGTCGGGTAAACCGGTGTGAATGGTGAGTTGCAATGCTCGAACTCGTCTTGGCTTGGGTGTTTCCTTCCGACTCAGGGCGTCTGCTACTACATTGGCCTTGCCCGGATGATACTTGATCGTACAGTCATAGTCGTTTAACAACTCGACCCAACGACGTTGTCTCATATTTAGCTCCTTCTGTTCAAAGATGTGCTGGAGACTCTTGTGATCGGTGTAAATGGTGCACTTGGTACCGTACAAGTAGTGTCTCCATATCTTGAGTGCAAACACGACTGCTCCAAGCTCTAGGTCGTGTGTCGTGTAGTTTTTCTCATGTATCTTCAGTTGTCGTGATGCATAGGCAATCACCTTATTGCGTTGCATTAGTACGCAACCGAGGCCTTGTATGGAAGCATCACAGTAAACTACAAAATCATCGGTTCCCTCAGGCAGGGATAGAATTGGTGCTGTGCAAAGTCTCTGCTTCAGAATCTGGAATGCAGATTCTTGTTTATCACCCCAATCGTACGTAGTGCCTTTATGAGTCAATGCGGTGAGAGGTTGAGCAATCTTCGAGAACCCTTCGATGAACCGTCGATAATAGCCAGCCAACCCAAGAAACTGTCGTACCTCGGTCGGTGTCAGTCGTAGCCCAGTTCTTGATGGCTGCTATCTTTGCCGGTCAACGTGTATCCCATTCTCATTGACCACATGACCCAAGAAATGGACCTCTCGTATCCAAAAGTCGCACTTTGAAAATTTTTCATACAATTGTTCTCGTCTCAACAGCTCTAGAATCAGTCTAAGGTGCTCTTCGTGTTCTTCCTTATTCCTTGAGTAAATAAGGATGTCATCGATGAAGACAATGACGAACTTGTCTAGATAGGGTTTGCACACTCGGTTCATCAGGTCCATGAAAACCGCTGGTGCATTGGTCAACCCGAATGGCATAACTAAGAACTCGTAGTGGCCATACCTCGTTCTGAAAGCAGTCTTCAAAATATCTTCTTCTCGTATCCTTAGTTGATGATAGCCCGCTCTTAGGTCTATCTTGGAATAATAACTCGACCCTTGTAGTTGATCGAACAGATCATCAATGCACGGGAGAGGATAACGATTCTTTATTGTTGCCTTGTTCAATTCCCTGTAGTCGATACACATGCGGAAAGTTCCGTCCTTCTTCTTGACAAACAGAACTGGGGCTCCCCACGGTGATGAGCTAGGTCTGATAAAACCCTTATCCAATAGTTCCTGCAATTGCGTAGACAGCTCTTGCAGTTCCCTTAGAGCTAATCTGTACGGTGCTCTCGCGATAGGGGCAGCTCCCAGTACCAAATCGATTTGGAACTCGACTTGGTGATGCGGTGGGAGACCGGGTAGGTCTTCGGGGAAAACCTCAGGATAATCACGTACAACTGGGATGTCTTCAATCTTCTTTTCCTCGGTTTCTTTTTCAGTGACCATGGCTAGGAAAGCGGTATGACCCTTACGCAAACACTTCTGAGCCTTCATGTAGGAGATGATTCCAGAGACCATGCCACTCCTTTCGCCCTGAACTGATAGAATTTCACCACTAGGAAGTGGTATGCAAACGATTTTCTCCCCACAGATGATCTCAGCTTGATTCTTAGATAGCCAGTCCATACCCACAACTACGTCGAAACTACCAAGTGTGACAGGCATCAGGTCTATATCTATCTCATGACCACATAATCCTAGTCGGCACCCTTTAACGATATGAGTCGCCTCAATTAGTTTTCCGTCAGCTAATTCTACAACATAACTAGGTTCCATGACAGCTAGGGTTACATCTAAGAACTTAATGAACTGGTTGGAAACGAAGCTCCTATCAGCTCCAGTATCAAATAGTATAGAAGCGAAACAACCATTCAGGGGAAACGTACCAGTAACCACATTCTGGTCATCCCTTGCCTCACCGGAACCGATCACGAATGCACGACCCTTGGCATTGCCCCCATTATTACCCTTGTTTCCACCCTTCAGCTGTGGGCAATCCTTCCTGTAGTGTCCTTCCTTACCACATTCATAACAGGCTCTAGTCACTCCACCCTGGCGTTATTGTTGAGGTTGTTGTTGCTGAGTCATTATTTCACCCCTGCAGTCTTTCGCTGCGTGACCCATCTTTCCACATCTCTGACAACGGAGTCGATCACACGGGCCATGATGATGGAAGTTGCACCGGTTACACTTAGGATTCTTGCCCGCGTAGCTACTCGATCCCTGGCTATAGTTGTTGTTGTTCTGATTGTTGAAGCTTCTTGAAGGTCAAACCTTTTGGTCTGTTGTTGTTGGGTGTTGTTGGAGCTTGAAGACTTGTTGTTGTTATTGCCGTCCCATTTCCTTTTGTGATCAGAAGAACCAGAAGCAGCGCCACGTTTGGGCAAGGTGCCCTGTGCCACTGCCTGGTTGGTGAGTTTATGAGCCAGTCGGATGGCCTGCTGAATAGTGACAGGATCAGCAACCATCACACTAGCCTGGATCTGGGGAGCTAGACCATCAATGTATTTTTCGATCCGTTTGTAGGCCGGAGTCACCATCTGAGGACATAATGCAGCCAACTCGTGCGAACGAGTCGTGTACTCCTCAATGTCAGAACCAATCATCTTTAAATTCCAAAATTCTGCCTCCAGTTTCTGGACTTCGCTCCTGGGACAGTACTCTTCTTTCATCAGAACCTTGAAGTCATCCCATGGCATACCATTAGCAGCACCAAGCCCTAAGGTTTGGACTTGTGAGTTCCACCACGTCAGGGCTGGTCCCTCCAATGTGCCGGAGGCGTACTTGACGCGATTTCCATCAGGACAGTTGCACATGGCAAACACTGACTCGAGCTTCTCCAGCCAGCGTAGTAATGTGACAGCACCCTCAGAGCCGCTGAAAGAATGAGGCTTGCAATCCATAAACATCTTGAAGGTACAGACTGTGGGACCTCCTTGATTCAGATTCTGGTTGTTCTGGTCCTGATTTCGGGCCTGCTCATAGGCTGCCAGCGCATCAGCCACGCGCTCATTGATGATAGCATTCAGCTCGGCTTGAGTCAGGGTGATATTTCCTCATCCACCCGCGCGTCCCGCTCTTCTTCCAAACATGATTTCTTCAATTCACAACACATATTAATCAATAACCGGATAATAATTATTGACAATAATAAATTGTATCATGCTAGTAAGAATGAAGGGTTTGTCTGCATATCGATAGTGAAGCTATATGAGGATCCGAGGCCTTATGCCTCCATATATGAAATTGAGGATTTGTACTGACCATAACCGTTATCACCAAATAGAGTTTCCCAGAATTCTCATGCACGACAAATTACAATTACGTGTGCACCCGTGATTCTAATTTGCTTTGCATGGTCACACATGGTTCCCCCTATTCGAGATAGCATACCTGGTCCAGTACCGGGGGTTATCAATGATAGAAGTATCAAAGATGTATTTGTTATACCATGAGTCGAATAACTAGTGTTGTACTAAGGTTGTACAAGAGATTTGGTTAAGATAATAACGGGAGTCAAGACTATTTGGCCTCCTTCTCTTCGAAGTTCCATGTGTTTGGATGTCTAAGTCCGATTTTCTAACAAACTTGAATACCTTAGTTGTCCCTCATTTACGGCATCGGGCTAGTGTAGGGGATAGGATATGTTGGGAATGGTAACAAGTGTGAGAGTGTTGAGAGAGTGAGGTATTGTTCTTTTTGTTTGTCATCGTTAAGCTTATCGCGTGCATTAGGAAAGAGTTTCGTGTTCCAATCGTGGAAATGTTTGGTTCAATTCGTTGTTGCTTCCACTCCGAGAGTGAAGGATCAAGTGTAAACGTTGGTAGTGAGCGAGTGGGATTCTCCACCCCTCTGTCAGCTGGTAATGACACAATGTCATACCCATAATGTTACGTTTGCTCAGCAGTGTACTGTCAGTACACCACAAGGTTGTTTGCACAACAGTGGTAACCATGTAAATGTGTCTGTGCAATACTAGTGTTGTGTCTAAGGCTATAGTCTAGATGCAATGCAATCCTAGTTCTCTATAACCTGTGGCTCTGATACCAATCTATCACACCCTCAGTTTCCACGAACGGGGTTTTACCGTTAGGCGTGTGACATACCAGGATCTCAGACACAGTCATATCGAACGACACTATATGAATTTAAAATAAACATTTGACTTCATTCAAAAGAACATAAACAAAGCATACAATAGTGCGGAAGCGAGTACATAATTTGTAAATCCATTACAATACAGTTACAATAGTCATGTTTAGACAAAATGTTCAATGCTGAAAATATAATAGATGAATGCATGTCCTGAGTGCGTTTCCTTAGCGTGCATCTTGAGCTTATGCATTCCTGTGACCTGAGAAAACATGCTAAAATGTGTCAACATAAAGTTGGTGAGTTCACAGGTTTATTCAACAATAAATGTGTTCGTAAGCGTTCGGTAGTTTGCGTTTCAATGGTTTAGTGTATAGAGCATATCGTTAGGTAGCTAGCCTATGTTCTTGTTACTTAGCGTTTCGAACCGAAGCTGACTGTTTACGTCCTATATGTGTTTGTTGTATCCCGTCACGTCTCGCAAGACCGTGACAAATGTGTTAGGTCAATCAAGCACCCGTTTGACCTCCAATCAAGCTAGCGCGACTAGCCCGGGCGGGGTTTGTCAGACCCAGTAGTACTACTCAAAATTACCTCGCTAATCCATTACTAACGGTTCGAGTGTGTCAGGACATGTTGTGTGTTTGCACTAACGTAACAAGCGATATCAATAATACTACAACCGTTTAAGTAAATCTGTTTTGCATGTTTTCTCCCCCAAAAGGAAAGAGAGTAAAATAGGGGCCGTGAAACTCACTGATGATGTAGTAAGTACGTAGGATGACAGTCTCCCAAGAGTTGTTTACGATGCGCTGTCAAACACCTATTGACAGTTATGTTAAGCGTTAATATTGTGTTTAGCGTTAATAGACATGTTTAGTCGGGTCGGGTCGCATGGGTTCGGTCGTGGGTGACACACACACACATGCAGGCATACGCATATCAGACCTTATGTAGATCCCAAACGGGTTGTCGTTTGTTGCAACAGTTAGGTTGTTTTAGATCGTAAAAGTATGTGCTTGTTGATTGCGTTGACTTTAATCTTTGTGGTCAAGAAATGACACTTTATTGATTGTTACCATATCATCACACGATAGGCACACCGCACACAAGGAGAATTTACTCAAAATGACTCCAATCGCATATCAAGGCCAGACGCACGACTGGACACTTCATTCGCACGAATGGGCCTTCATTCGTACAAATCAATCTCATTCGTACGATTGAACCCTCATTCGTATGACTTAGCATTCAATCGTACCACACATCACCCATTCACCTGACTCAACAACCAATCGCATGACTGAACCTTCATTCGTACGATTGGACCTTCAGTCGGGTGGTACTCAGTCGCACACATTTCATCTGGTTGACTCAATCGCACTCACTCTCAGTCGCATGCATTCATTCGTACGTCACGCACACACGTATGGACTCAATCGCACGATCCAACCCAGTCGCACCACTCAGTCGTGCGATGGACCCAGTCGCATGGTTCAGTCGCATAGCTGGCCCAGACGCGTACTGCAGCAGGTCGCGACTGCTAGACGGGCTGAACAGCCTTCGGCTGTCCCGTGCTCGATTTTCACACAATCAGGACTTCCAGGAACACTTTCCTAACATGTCTAAGTGAAATGCACATGTTGATTGGCCTCACACACACCCCCACGACCACATGCATTCGGGTTGAACCCGAACACCCGAACCCCATACTTGCAGCAGTGAAGTGAGCCATAAAACGGATGAACAAGGTCGCCTACCTGCTGGGAATGTGATTTCTCAGCTGTTGCGTGGTTTAGCCGGCGAAAACGGGCTCAATCGGGGTGGTTTTGGTGCTAGGTTGAAGACACGGAGAGGAAGAGAGCGTAAGAGAGAAAGAGAGCAGAATGGGGTGTGTTTGGCTGGTGGATGGGTATTTATACCCAGCCCCAGTTTGGCAATTGTCAGGTTTGGTCCCTGTACTTAGGTCCCGTGTTCCCGAATTCGTTCCGGTTGATAACGACGTGATTGGACGTGCTGTATAAATTAAGAGGATTCCTTAGATAATCTCGTTTATGTGAATCCTCTACAAACACCCGCGTTAGTATTTTATCATAATTTGTTTAACGATGTCGGTGGCGATGTTTGTATACGTTTCGAGTATTAGCAAGTACGGGTCAATG
This sequence comes from Flaveria linearis, assembly GCA_024085815.1. NCBI lineage: Eukaryota > Viridiplantae > Streptophyta > Magnoliopsida > Asterales > Asteraceae > Flaveria > Flaveria linearis. Next base: position 13,483,980 of record CM044016.1, on the reverse strand, counting down.
TTAACGACAATGGTTTGAAAAATGTTAACCTGAAATTACGGGGTGTCACATCATCCCCTTGTTGAGTCCATGATGAATTAGAATTAGACTTGGCAAACAGACTATTGATGCGACTGGGATGGACAACTGGGGGACGACTGAAACACAATCGTGCTATTGAGCTTAGTCGCACGACTGGGCAGGCGATTAGGACTGTTGTGCGAATGGAAAGACCGACTGAGTCAATCGTGCGATTGAACGAGCGATTGAATTCAGTCGTACGATTGGACTGGCGAATGGAGTTCAGTCGTTCGATTGAGTTAATCGTGCGATTGAGACTACTGAAATCGAAATTTTCATACACTTTGACCTAAAAACGCAATCTTTTACACCCTAGACGGCTGCAACTCGAAAAAGACTCAATTTTCAGAACGTGCACACGTAAAAACTTGATTTTGAGCAGAAAGAACGGATCTTTTCGCTTAAAAACGTTGACTTATTCACAAAAACGATTGAATCCACGAAGAATCAAGAGCCAAAGCTCTGATACCACTTGTTAGGACCGTGTACGACGGAGTACTAACTGATTCAAACGTGAAACCAGATCAAATAGTGCGGAATCCTATTTGATTGGCGATCCAATCAGGGAGAACGTTAATCTGATCAAAGCTAACGATGAGAATACGTTATGAATTGATTAGAATCGATTAGAAACGTTCTATGAAGTTGGAAGAGACTCTCTGGATGAACAGGAACTGCTAGGGTTTATAATTCTCGAAGTGTTACGTTTTTCCACGAATTAAGTGGTATTTATAGGTTACAGCTTTCATTCGTATGACTGAGCCAAGCGACTGGCTCAGTCGTGCGACTGAGTCGTACGACTGATTATTCGTACGACTGAGTCAGTCTTATGACTCAATCGTGCGATTGACTCAATCACCTGGTTCAGTCGTGCGATTGGCCCGTTCGCATGGTCCGGTCGTGCGACTGAATCAGGAACCTTAGTTAAACACATTCTTGAACCTTTAGTGATTCAGAACTATGTCTAACAACTGTAAACCTATATAACATGGTTATATATGCGTGTAACAATAAATAATATAGATAGATATGACATTAAACAATCAATCAAACATTCACTGAAGAGTTTTTCATTACATTGATTCACCATTACATATGTGTAACAAGATGAAAGTCTATTACATTTAAGCTCACTAGACTAGAACTGGGGGCATGTGTACCAACATGAAGCCCAGCACAAGTCTCGGAAGAAGTAAACTCTTCTGAAGTATAAATGGCTTCGGAAGAACTTGTTCTTCCGAAGCCAGTTAACCTTCGGAAGAACTTACTATGAACAAGTGGATATTAGCATGGTCCCTCTGACAACCCGCTGCAACCTGTGAGATACTGCATGGCGTTTTTTTACGCCCATGTAGTTGACCATACTTTAGTTCACTGTTCATTCCTTATCAGTTAGTACAGTTATTAACTTTAGTTGGTAAACAAAAAGGTAAGTTATGGACATGTCATGACTACCTTATCTAGGATAGTATTTTATCTAGAAACCTTACTATTAACAATGTAGTATTTTTTAAGTAACTAAGTTTCCAGCTGGTTATCTTTTGTATAACCGACTGTAGATAGTAATATATATATATATAGTTCTCATTGTAAGCTCATAAGAGCATGCTTGTAAGAGTCTTGTAAACTTAGTATATTATTATCAATTGTTAGAGGATTTTGCTTCATCATTTGAGAGCAACTTAGTGAGTTTAAGAGAGAACACTTGTGTTGAGTGACTTGTATCGATCCTGCACATATTCCTAAATTAAAGTCTAACAAAAGCAATTATTTGAATACTAGGTTATATACCGTGTGTTACACGTATGATACTCGTGTGTTACACCGGTTGAAATAATAAATATCGTATTCAAAAACAAGAAATTATGCATATGAGATTGTAAGGTACTAAAACATATTAAAGTTTTAAACTGAGTATGAGATCATACGCTGAAGCGAAAATGTTGTTTTAAACTGAGTAATCGGTTATTATAATTGTGTTTAACTTTGTGAATATTAAAGTTTTAAAAAAGCTTATTTAAAAAAATATGATGTTTAAATTATTTTAATTTTAATAATGATTAGCTAGAAACTAAGTTTAATTTTAACAAAATTAACTCTAGTTAAAATATTATTAATGAAACATGTTATTTATTTTAGAAAAAAACCAACTTTAATTAACATAATAGTAAATTGGCATTTATTATAAAAATTTGTTAAGAAAACTATATATATATACACACACACACACACTAATTTATAAGTTTTATTGTAGTAACGACATGTATCCAAATCCTAGGTGGAGCTTAGGTGGACATTCTAAAAAAATACCATATGACTTGTAGATATTTTGATTTATTAGTATAGATATTTTACATAACACGTCTAAAACGCAGTCCAATACACACTTAAAATACAAAAACCGACACAACAATCTTATAAGCATAGTTTTAATATTTTAGAAACTAAATTATACCTAGAATAATACATTAACAAAACATATACACATATTAAGACACTTATAATTTAAAACGTCTTTTGTATAGCCGACTGTAGATAGTAATATATATATAGTTCTCATTGTAAGCTCATAAGAGCATGCTTGTAAGAGTCTTGTAAACTTTGAGTTGAGAATTAATATATACAAGTATCTTGAAAACCATTTCTTATGTCTTGCTTACTTAGTATATTATTATCAACTTTTAGAGGATTTTGCTTCGTCGTTTGAGAGCAACTTAGTGAGTTTAAGAAAGAACACTTGTGTTGAGTGACTTGTATCGATCCTGCACATATTCCTAAATTAAAGTTTAACAAAAGCAATTATTTGAATACTAGGTTATATACCGTGTGTTACACGGGTGATACTCGTGTGTTACACCGGTTGAAATAATAAATATCGTACTCAAAAACAAGAAATTATGCATATGAGATTGTAAGGTACTAAAACATATTGAAGTTTTAAACTGAGTATGAGATTGTACACTGAAGCGAAATTGTTGTTTTAAACTGAGTAATCGGTCATTATAATTGTGTTTGACTTTGTGAATATTAAAGTTTTAAAAAAGCTTATTTAAAAAATACGATGTTTAAATTATTTTAATCTTAATAATGATTAGCTAGAAACTAAGTTTAATTTTAACAAAATTAACTCTAGTTAAAATATTATTAATGAAACATGTTATTTATTTTAGAAAAAAACTACTTTAATTAACATAATAGTAAATTGGCATTTATTATGAAAATTTGTTAAGAAAACTATATATACACACACACACACTAATTTATAAGTTTTATTGTAGTAACGACATGTATCCAAATCCTAGGTGGAGCCTAGGTGGACATTCTAAAGAAATACCATGTGACTTGTAGATATTTTGATTTATTAATATAGATATTTTACATAACGCGTCCAAAACGCAGTCCAATACACACTTAAAATACAAAAACCGACACAACAATCATATAAGTATAATTTTAATATTTTAGAAACTAAATTATACCTAGAATAATACATTAACAAAACATAAACACATATTAAGACACTTATAATTTAATAAGTATTCATGTCTAAACGAAATAAAACGTCTATTTCAATAATAGATCATTAAAAAATAATAAAGGAACTAAAATAACATAAAAGTAAATTATTCCAGTAGCATAATCCACCTAAAAACAATAAATTTTATCATAACTATGTAAAATGTAAAAATCCAAACTTTAAGGTTAAAAGTGTCAATTTAACAAAGTCTAGTGACCAAAATTGTTGACAACTACAATCTTACTTTTCATAAACTAAAATATACTTAAAATGAAAGTTACATTATGAAATTATAATAAATAGACTTATACTTTAGATAAAACATAAAATAAGACTTCAAAAACTCTCTTAAAGTATAGATTACACATGTGTAACAAGAAACAACCCAAATAAAATAAACTTAACACACATGGGTTGGATATATATAACTACTTAATGAGATGCTAATACATATAAAATAAACTTAGGAACTTGTTGTGACAACTCGTAATTTTCAGGTTAAAGTCGTTTTCCCTTATCTAAATTCTTTCCATCATTTTGTTATTCGATTACTACACCTTCATTCATTAAGACCTAGGCTATTAATGAAATTTTACATAAATTAATTAAACTTAAACTAAACTAATTAACCCATAATCAATGTATTAAACTAAACTAGTTAATCAATAATCAAACTCTTAGTGTAACTTAGATAAAGTGGAGGGACCAATATTGCCATGTTGCAAAGTGGATACATTCAAATATATCATCATCCCGTAACCACCTCTAATTCATCTTCTTCCTCGGTTACCCTTCGAAACCCTAAGATCATCCATTGTCGTCGACCCTTCTCACCCACAACTACAATCCTCGACAGCCCCATCACTCGTGGAACTCACGAAAACACCCGTTTTCTCTAGCTTCTCTCGCGCACGACAATGCTAACAACAACTACAACCGCCATAGTCGTCTTTCATACGGGTGGATTAGCCTTGGTATTTCCCTGTTTGATTAGGCGAATTGGCGAACACCCGACTCAACTACGGTATGTTTCCATATGTTCCCTCCGTTGATTTCGCTTGTTCGATTCGGTTCGGTTCGGTTTTGATATGTTCTTGTGTGCTTGCTGCGTATGTATAGATACATATATGAGTATGCGGGAATGCTCTTGCGTTTTAATGGTGTGTGTGTGTGTGCTTCTGCCCTATGCATATATAATTGTATGTCTCGGTTATGTGTGCGCGTGGTGTGTATGTATTTGTATGTGTGTATGTTATGTGTGACCGTGGGTGTGTGTGTTGTGCTTCGGCAGTGGGTATGGTCGAGTATGCATGTGTACGTATGTCCAGGGATAATTGTGCATGCGCATATGTGTATGTGTTTTTGCAAGTGTGTGTGGTGTGTGTTTTACACTTCATGGAATGTGTGTAGGTTACGTGTTGGAGCATATATGGGTCTTGTGTATGTGGGTTGGGGATTCCAAGTGGGTTTCGATAAGGTGGTCACGGTAACAGAATGAGGTTTGGTGTATGTGGAATTGGTGTGCGTGCGTGAGTATGACTTTTTTTGTTGAGCATTGGGATTAAAGGGAGGGGCTCGGTTGGTATAGTTTAATGATATATATGTATATGGTATGATATGCATGCTGTGCAAGGATGAGAGGGGAATATGGGCCCATGGTAATGCATGTATGTGTATGTTTTCAGAATGTAGGCGCATGGGGCCATGTGGGGAGGGGTTGTCAAATGGGAGTAGGTGCATGGGGGTGTTGTGTTAGTGTGTGTGTTTTGTGTTATGTTTGTGGTGTGTGTGTTTTATAATATATATTATATATGTGTGTATGATATATATTATATATGGGTGTATAGTATATATTATGTGGTATGTATATGTATACATATATACAACGGTTATCTTTGCACATAAATTGGTATACGTGAGAATAATAGGGTTTTATACAGTTTGGAGTGTGCTTGTGTATGAATGGGAAATTGACAACTGGAACCGTAACGGAGTCGTGAAATGCGAAACCGTACAACCCTTAAATTTGTAATTAATAACTAATATTAATTATATATATTAAATAAATTCAGGTTGATCGGAACCCTAATCACTGTGCTTTAGTTTATTCGTTGCTGTGCAATTAAGGTGAGTTTACAGCCTCAGTTTTACATTATAAACTCTTTTGGGGGATAGAAACCTGTGGTTTTCATAAACGATTTAATACATTAGATTTCGTAATAACTGCATATACCTGATACTATGGTATAATACTACGCCTCTTCGAACCATTAATATGTTACTAGCGAGGTGATTGTTAGTAGATCTACTGGGTTTAACAAACCCCGCCCGGGCTAGTCGCGCAAGCTTGACTGGAGGTGAAACGGGTGAATGGTTAGCCTGTTTTACAGTGTTGTGGTGGGGATTCCACAGCCAGGGCATACAGTATTATTATTACTGTTAGCTCGGTCGCGACTTCATACACATAGTGATTGCTATAGGCTAGCTACCTATTTATATGCCTTGATTGCTAAATCTGGAATTTCATTACTGTTAATTACTATTTATAGATAAACCTGTGAACTCACCAGTCTTTGTACTGATCTTAGCATGTTTTCTCTCAACTCGTTGATGTGGCACGTTTAGAAGCACTGCATCCTCTACATATCATTCTGCATTTACTTTTCAAATGATTTCATTATTCAATTACATTTACTTAATTTGGTTTGGGCGCGTGTGTGCGCAGTTTAAACAGTCGTTAAATGTTTTTCTGATATCGCTTCCACGTTACTTAAACAAAATTGGTTTTTTACACTATTATTAAGCAACTTATATGTTTTGTAATTATCAAGTCGTTTGGTGTAACTGATGCTTATCTGAGATCCTGGTTATGTCACACGCCTAACGGTAAAACCCCGTTCGTGAAAATTAAGGGTGTGACAGATTTGGTATCAGAGCATTAGTTATAGCGAACTAAAATGAATTTTTGCATCTCATTTGCATTACATTTTAAACTATAGCTGGATTTGCATTAGTTACACACAGATAGATTGTAAAAACCCGTTCGTGCATTACAGGTCTAAAATGTAATGCAAATCCACCATCCCTCTATCATTGATAATATCTGTACTTGACAAGGTATGTTAGCTCGGATAGGAGGAACCAGGGGTGACCATGCAAAGCAAATTACCATTACGGGTGCATACTTAATTGTAATTTGTCATGCATGATAAGTCTGGTAAATTCTGTCGGGTGATAACGGACATAGTCAGTACAAACCTTCATTTCTACACTTTGGGACATAAAAGTCTTGATCCTCATAGAACTTCACTATTGTTATGGAAACAATTCTTCATTTCTACTCGTATGAAAGTTCTAATCTACCACGAACCCTACTGAGATTCATACCATGAAAATTACCCTAGTCCCTCTGATTCGAACTGATTCTCTAGTTTGTTTATTTCCTTGTTTCTTGTACTTTCTTACTTTTCACACTAAGATGGGAAGGGTCGTTCCCATGCGACTGATATTTTTGGATTTTAGTATTTGGTTTGACTCATTGTAGACGTACTTACAATTTATTTAATCAGAAATTATTATTCGAACTTATTAGTTGTGTATGTGTTAAATTTTCTTTAATTGCTTATACTTGAATGACGTTATATAAATGTTGGATATTTACTTATTTTTGTATGTTGTGATTTGAAAGAATGTCTGCAAGAGGACGTGGACATGGACGTGGAAGAGGTAGCATCACTATGACGCCTGCAGAACTGGCTGCGCTAATCAATCAAAATGTTACCGCAGCGTTGGCAAGCCAACACCCTCCACATCAGAACCCCATTGGTAAGTAGAAGTTTCTTTGCCCTTTATCCAAATCCGCGTGATAGTTTTCCATGACCTAACCTCAATTCCAATACCTAATCTTTATACTCAATCCAATTTCAGGACAACCGACTTGCACCTATAAGTCTTTTATGGACTGCAAGCCTAACCCGTTCAAGGGAACTGAGGGAGCAGTGGGACTGCTCTGTTGGTTTGAAAAGCTGGAGTTAGTGTTTGAAATCTGCAACTGCCCTGCTGGGAGTAGGGTGAAATATGCTACTGGCATAATGGATGGTGCTGCTCTAAGCTGATGGAACACTCAAGTTCAGATGTTGGGCGTTGAAGCTGCGAATGCCACGACATGGGATGAATTCAAGAATCTACTAAAAGAGGAATACCGTTCCAGAGATGAAGTGCAAAAACTGGAAATTTAATTCTGGAACCTAAGGATGGTGGGTTTCAAGATTGAAGCCTACACAACTCGTTCTCACGAGTTGGCTACTCTATGTCCTACTATGATCAACCCGGATTACAAACGGGTTAAAAGGTACATCGATTGGCTAGTGCCAGAAATACATAGCATGGTCATCACTGATAGACCAGCTACAATTCAGGAGGCTATCCGACTGGCATACAAGCTGACTGACCAGGCTGTCACGCAGGGCAAACTGCCCCCGCGTGGTGCTGCATCTGGTTCTAATGATAACAAGAGGAAATGGGAACCATCTGCCAGTGGGAAGCAATCGTCATCCTCCACTCATCAACAACAACAACACAAGAAGTTCAACCAGCCACAACCTTCTCATGGTATGGGAAATTCTGGTGGCTACCATGGCAATCTTCTGAAGTGCAACAAACGTAAGTTCCATCATACTGGGCAGTGCACAAGGAACACCTATGAGAGGTGCAGAAAGTTTGAACACGTTGCCAAAAATTACAGGGTAAACCTTTCAGGAAAAGCACCTTTAGCAGCAGCAATACTACAATCAGACTGGGTGTTATGAATGTGGTCAACCCGGTCACTTTAAAAGGGAATGTCCGAAGCTAAAAAGAAACGGTAACAATGGTGCTGCTGATAAGCCTAAAGACAACAACAATGGTGGTGGCGTGGTAAAGGCAGAGCTTTTATCATGGGCTTAGGTGAGGCTCGAAACGACCCTACTGTAGTGTCTGGTAGATTCACTGTTAATGGATGTTATGCCTCTATCTTATTTGAATCTGGTGCTGATAAGAGTTATGTGTCCATGAAATTTAGTAAAGTACTAGGGATGGCACCTACTGACTTGAATTCTGAGTATGCCATAGAAATAGCTGATGGTAGGATGATAACGACAACCTAAGTGTTTAGAAGCTGTAAGCTAGGCTTGTCTGGACACACCTTCTACATAGACCTTGTTCCTGTCACACTCGGTAGCTTTGATGTAGTAGTCGGGATGGATTGGTTATCCAAGAACAACGCTGAGATCATTTGCAAGGAGAAGCTGATTAAGTTACCTATTTCGGGTGAGGAGATTCTTACAGTTGAAGGTGATAAGGTTGATGCTGTGGTCGGCATCATATCATATCTAAAGGCTCAAATATGTCTCAGGAAAGGGCACTTTGCTTTGTTGGCACTTTTTACTAAAACCAAGATGGATGAAAAGTGTGTCGAAGATACTCTAGTCGTTAGAGACTTTCCGAAGGTATTTCCCGAAGACCTACGTGGCCTTCCTCCACACAGACAGGTAGAATTTCAGATTGAGTTAGCACCTGGAGCAGCTCTGATCACTCGAACGGCGTACCGTCTGGCACGAACGAACTACAAGAGTTGTCAAAGCAATTGCAGGAATTGTTAAACAAGGGATTTATACATCCCAGCTCTTCACCCTGGGGAGATCTAGTGCTTTTCATTAAAAAGAAAGATGGAACCTTCAGGATGTGTATTGACTACCGTGAGTTGAACAAGGTGACAATCAAGAGCAAATATTCACTTTCGTGTATTGATGACTTGTTCGACCAATTTCAAGGATCAAGCTACTATTCCAAGATTGATTTAAGATCGGGTTATCATCAGTTGAGGGTTCGAGAGGAAGACATCTCGAAGACGGTGTTCTGAACTCGCTATGGGCACTACAAGTTCGTTGTAATGCTTTTTGGACTGCCAATGCCCCAGCAGTTTTCATGGACCTCATGAACCGTGCAAGCCTTATTTGGATAAGTTTGTCATTGTCTTCGTTGATGACATACTGATCTACTCTCAGAATAAGGAAGATCATGAGAAGCATTTGAGTACCATTCTGGATTTGCTGAGGAATGAACAACTTTATGCCAAATTCTCGAACTGCGACTTCTGGATGCGTGAAGTGCACTTTCTTGGGCATGTAGTGAACGAGAAAGGTATACATGTGGATCCTTAAAAAATTGAAGCAATCAAGGATTGGCCAGCACCGAAGACGCCAACTGAGGTGCGATAATTCCTTGGTTTGGCGGGCTATTACAGATGATTTATCGAGGGAGTCTCAAAATTGGCACAATCTTTGACTGCCCTGACTCATAAGGGAACCATTTACAAGTAGGGCAGCAAAGAGGAAACAACGTTTCAGGCACTTAAAGACAAACTCTACAGCGCACCAATCCTAGCCTTACCAGAAGGAACTGATGACTTTGTTGTTTACTGTGATGCATCCATCCAGGGTTTGGGATGTGTACTGATGCAATGTGACAAAGTCATAGCTTATGCATCTAGACAGCTCAAGGGGCATGAGAAAAACTACACAACGCATGATCTGGAACTGGGAGCTGTAGTGTTTGCCCTGAAGATATGGAGGCACTACTTATATGGAACAAAGTGCATGATATATACAGATCACACGAGCCTCCAGCATATATACGATCAGAAGGAACTGAATATGTGACAACGTCGGTGGTTGGAATACTCAATGATTACGACTGTGCAATCAAGTATCACCCGGGTAAGGCTAACGTGGTGGCCGACGCCCTCAGTTGGAAAGAAACACCAAAACCTTATCGGGTGCGCGCATTACAGATGACCATACATTCTGATCTACCTGTGCAAATCAAGGCTGCTGAATCTGAGGCCTTGAAGGCTGAGAACCTAAATGCAAAATCCATACGAGGCATGGAGAAACAGTTAGAGATCAAAGCAGATGGAAACCGTTATTTCATGTAACGGATCTGGGTGCCATAGTATGGGAATTTGAGAGAGTTGGTAATGAATGAAGCTCATAAGTCTCGTTACTTGATTCATCCAGGTTCAGACAAGATGTATCAGGATCTAAAGGAGTTTTACTGGTGGGCGAACATGAAAGCTGAGATTGCCGCATATGTAAGCAGATGCCTAACTTGCTCTAAAGTTAAGGTAGAATACCAGAGACCATCCAGTTTACTTCAGCAATCGGAAATTCCAGTGTGGAAATGGGAGCAGATCTCAATGGACTTTATCACGAAGTTACCTAGGACTCCCAGCGGATGCGATACCATTTGAGTTATAGTAGATCGCTTAATGAAATCCACACATTATCTGGCAATCTGAGAGACTGATCGAATGGAGAAGCTGACACGTATCTATTTAAGAGAAAAAGTCTCTCGGCATAGTGTGCCAGTATCTATCATATCTGATCGTGACGCTCGATTCACTTCTCATTTCTGGCGGTCATTACAACGATCATTGGGAACACGACTAGATATAAGCACTAGGTATCACCCGTAAACCGATGGTCAGAGTGAGCGTATGATCCACACACTAGAAGACATGTTACATGCCTGTGTGATTGACTTTGGAAGCAGTTGGGAAACTCATTTACCATTGGTTGAATTCTTCTACAATAACAGTTATCACACCTCAATCAAGGTCGCACCATTTAAGGCACTGTACGGACGTAAGTGCCGATCACCTATCTGTTAGGAAGAAGTTAGGGAAAGTAAACTTACGGGACTTTAACTTGTGCACGAGACGACTAAGAAAATCATGCAAATTCGCAACCGTATGGCAGCAGCACGTGATCGACAGAGGAGTTATGCTGACAAGCGTCGTAAACCATTAGAATTTCAGATTGGTGACAAGGTACTCTTAAAAGTCTCACCGTGAAAAGGTCTAATACGCTTTGGAAAGCATGGGAAACTAAACCCTAGATACGTGGGACTGTTTGAGATTGTCAAACGGGTTGGCTCAGTAGCCTATCAACTGAATTTACCGGAAGAGCTCAGTGGAATACAACATGTGTTTCACGTATCAAATCTAAGGAAGTTTCTTGCCGATGAATCACTTATCGTTCCATTAGAGAAACTGGAAATCGATGAATAGCTTTGTTTCGTTAAAGAACCAGTGGAGATCATGGATCGAGAAGTCAAAACTCTAAAGCGTAGTAATATTTCTATTGTGCGCATTAGAGCCTGTTTAGGAGATCCATATGGAAGAGGCTCTCACTTCTCAAGTGATTATATCATTAAGATCTCAGCCATGGCAACCCAACCCATTGACACTTCAACTAAAGTTATCAGTGAGCAGGGAAAAAACAGCAGCCAAGAACAACAAGCTGGTGATGAGGAAGAAAACTTAGGTCCAATTATATTATCCCCCAGTTATTCTTCTACTGAAGATGAGCGGAATCTCATACTAAAAGTTCACAAACTAAAAAAAACATGCACCTATTTAGTCTCCAAGGTCAGTCACTTAAAATCTCAAGTGACTACCTTGTAAAAAAGGGTCAATGATTAGGAACTTGAGATTTCTGATCTCAAGGAACAACTAGCTATGAGACCCTTCAGGAGAACTCATCTAGGAACACAAGAACCTGAGAATGTGACTACTTTCACCTCCAGCTCACCTATGAAAGAGGGTGATGCTACCAAAAAGGGGAGGAAGTTGTCACAATCACAGAACCTGGGAGTTCTTCTCAGAGTATGGACATCGAGGAATCACCAACCTCACTTACAATTGTCCACACTCAGCAACCTCCTCAAGTTCAAACTGATGTGGACTCTTTTATACAAAGTCTGTTTGAGGAGGGAATACTAAGGGCAATGTCAACCCCACCATATGGAGCTGAAAATGAAATTATAAGGTGGAGGTATGATGCTGATAGAAGAGCCCTAACACTACATAGATTTCAAGGACAACAAGAGGTCTTTAATTTTCAGACTTTGAACTTCTATGATAGTCTTTATCTAGTCAATATGCCACTAGCCAACCAACCTTAACATATGAAGACTGACAGATTGGCTGAGAGAATCTAAGATAGGATTGTTGAAGAGTTCAGACAAAGAAGAAGACAACTACAAACAGGTAATGTCATTGGTCAACTAGATATTAAGATAGAACCTAAGACTAGCTTCGAAGGGGAAACCTTGACTGAAGACCCAGTGACAGAACCTATGAGCATTGTCACAGAAACAACTACTTCAACATCCTTTACCCTCAGTGAAGCACAAATTGGTGAAGGTGCTTCACAACCTCTCTCTGGCCAGAGCTTGACTGCTGAACCAAGCAATGAAGGCCAAAGCTCTCTCCATCCTAAGTCACCAAGGCCTTTGAGTGACAAAGGGAAGAGGAAAATGACCTCTGAGGAGATAAAGGAGGAGGAAAGAGAGAGCAAGAGGAAACTAAGGGGAGAGAGTTTAACTGGTTCCTCAGGTTTCATGGAAGCTACAATCAGGACAACCCCCAGGTCAAACACTTAAGATGATGAATTGAGAGCTGTCAGATTGAACTATTTAGGAATCAGGAACTACAACATTAATGAACTCATCTCTGTTCCCTTAGAAGAGGTAAATGAACTAGTAGACTTAGAGCTAAGAAAGGAGAAGAAGTAGGCAGAGGATGCAGAATTGCTTCTCAAGGTTAAAGAAGAAAGAAGGCAAAAGAGATTGTACAAACATGCTCCTACTCTCTCCCTAGTTTATGAAAGTCCTGAGAGAGAGGCTGTGGCAACTAAGCAACCTCAGGTTGACAAGGAGGCTGACAGACAAAACATGATCAACTACATGACTACCACAGGCCTCTATCAGGCATCTGTACTTCTTCCCCTCTTATATGAACATATTGAATTTGAGTACCTTAAGCAGCTGGAACAACAGATCATCAATGAAGAAAAGGCTGCTAAGAGAAAAATGAGGGAAGAAGCTGCAAAGTCAAGAGCTATCATCTAAAAGAGTCAAAAGAAGTCTACTGACAGACAGAGGATGATGAGCTTCTTGAAGCTGTCTCCGGAAGGAGGCTTGGTCTAATGTCTCTATCCACTATGGATGAGCATATTAGAGTGATCAAATGGAAGCTTAAAAAGGGAGAGCTTATGGACTTGCATTCTCTATCAAGCCAAGCTCCTCCTGAGGTAGAGGTTAAGGTTGAACCAATATAGACAACACAACCTGGACCTTCAGCTGCTGACCTTATCTTCTATTCCACAGTAGGGCCCTACTCCTTCTCCTTCTGAACCTGTGAGGGAAGATGACCTAACTGAGAGAGGCACAACAGAACAATCTGGTACTCAAGACCAGCCCTCTCAATTAAACACTTACAAGAGAAAGAAAAGGATGGCCCTTAAGAGAGTATACAAGAAGACAAAGGCATCCACTTCCAGACCTCAGGATGAGTCAGAGCATCCTGAGGAAGTGCAATAAGAGGCTGCTCAACCAACTATTACTCAAGCATAACCGCTTGCAACTAGAAGACCCATCCTGTCTTGAACCTTTGCTACTAATCCAGACAGATGGTATCTCATCAGAGATCAAGGTGGTCAAGATGTCTACTTCTAGCAGGACATGCTTGATCTACCTCTGCATGATCTCCATGACATGAGAATGTACTATAAGAGTCTAAAGGATCCTAACCAAATGATGAAGAAGGGAATGGTCTTGATCCTAATGAGGACTGTCAACTGATAAACAACCTTCTCTGTTTTAGTAGCATCAGCCTAGGGGGAGTTTGTAAGGTTTAACATAAAGGCTGATGCAACCAAAGGCTTCCTACATGCATGCACTCAGTACCAAGTAGAAGTTGCTCCAGAAGTTTTATTCTAAGAGCAAGTATTACTCTAAGTATAAAATCTTTTGAAGCCAAAGTTGCTCCAAAAGCTTTACACTATACTAAAAAATATTCTTTGTGTAAAATCTTTCAAATCCAAAGACCAAATCTTCCAAAGCCAAAAGATGACTTTAAAGGCATAGTCTTCCGAAGCCAAAGAAGTGAAGACTGATTTCTTCTGAATACAGAGGAGAACATGCTTTTCTTAGATGTACTTTTGCATAAAGCTGATACACTTTCCGCTACAACTCTAAAGACTCATAAACTTGCATGAGTTGGTGAAAAGGTCCATGCTTTTGCAACTGTACATTGACGTCTTCAGTCTGTAACTTTCTACTTTATGTACTTTTATCCTTTTTGTAATATATTAGGATGTGGCTATGGCATGTCATAGTCATTAGTTAAAAGGCAATCTGCCTTTTGACTCTACATTGATTTTGTTGTCTTTCAATATTCCAACTGGCTTTCCAAGTATAGCCGGTTGTAGGATGTAGTATAAAGTATCTCAGGGTCTTGTATTTTATTTGAACTTATGCATTGTAACTCTTGTAAGAAAACTTGAGATTAATATATAACATTCTTGAAAACCATATATATTGTTCTTGAGTTCTGTCTCACTGTTACTTGTGTTCTTTGCATATTGTTCTTAAATTTGGTTCCCTATTTGAACTGTTATGTGTTCTAACACTCTCCTCATTATGAGACTGATTGTATTAACCATCCCTTAACCGGTCCTGCATGATGTATTCTTTTATGCACCATCATTAATATTGAGAATTAATAAATTTATTTATGAAAGGTCACATGTTATAAACTTATGAGCTCACTAACATTATATTGATTTTATGTATGTTTTCCAAGAGAAGAATGGTGACATATGAATAGGAGCCACCTTAGTTGGACATTTGAAGATTTAGTCACCGCTCTATTCACTTTATCAAGTCTTAGAAAATTTGAATAAATCATGTTATTTAAGATTTTAGACAATAATAATTCCAGAGTAATTTAATATTATTGTAATGCATGTGAATATTTGACTTTGGGATTGTAACCGATTGTATGTTTATATTATTATTTTTTATATCATTGTGTTGATATTAGTCAGGCATGCCCAGAACTAGTCAACGAGGTGTGGCACAACGCATTAGAATGTGACCCGAAGGCGGATCTTTGGGAACACCCTTTGCCGTTCAAGCCAATGATTTGTTTAAAAGATGCGTCAGATGTATAACATAGTGTATAAGTTCAAATACAGAAGAAAAGATGACCTATGGGGGAGTACAGAGAGAGAGAAAGAAAAAGTGTGTGTGTGAATTTTTAAAGAGAAAGTAGGAGGGGTTGTGGGAGAATACTTCACCAGCCATAACTTTATAATTGCTAGGTATTCTCTTGTTTATGAGGATCATTAGATAAAAGTGTATAGGCCATGCAATCAACCATCAAAGGGTTAGCTTCCTTGAGCAAGGGAGAAATGAGGAGAACTTAGGTGGTGACTGTTTTCTACACACAGATCTGTGAAGCCTCTTCTGTCTGCACCACGCAGACCATGCGCAGACATGAGCGTCTGTGGACGGTTTGTTTTTTCAAAGGGATTTCATTAAAAAAACTGTCTATGCGTGGTCTTCTTGCTACAGACATAAAATATTACTTCAAACCTCTTCTCAAACCCACTATCTTCTTAACCCTTTTGTGAAACCCTTCTACTATTTCTTCAAGCGCCTCCCATACCCCCACCCCCGTCCTATTCGTTGCTGACCACCATCGCGAGCCCCCTTGCCCTCATGAACCCACCTCGCGCATCCCCTTACCCTCTCGAACCCACGTCGTAAAGCCTAATCCTCACGAACCCCAACATCGAGTGCCCCATCGCCGACCACCATTCAATCGCCTCCGACCTTCTAGTCCCAACATTATGCACCCCTTTGCCTTCGCGAACCCACCTCGCATATCTCTTTGGCCTAGCGAATCCTAACCCTCGCGAACCCACATCTGCAGAATTTAAAATCAAACAGTCTTCTTCTTGAAGACTATAGAGGTTTGATCAATCTCTTTTTTATAGATGTATGCAAATATGGTTCGTAGACTGCAGACATTTTACCCCTAAAATAACAAACTGCACCTTAGTTCTCTAGAGAAAGATATGAGAGATGCCAAGTAATGGTATTGCTTATGGAAATATGGGATGGATTGGCCTGGAATTAAGATGCATGATACATTTATACTGCTTATTATTGGTCCATGAGAGATCTTGGTTGATCTCTTATATTTTACTTTAAAGGGAGTGAGACAGCCTTGGTTGTCCAGCCTACCTTGGGTATAGACTAGTGTTGCAACTTATCTCAGTGATGTGCTGCAACTTATCTCAGTGAGCAATGACTAGTCCCATCATCCTTTCTGCCTTAGATGTTGAAAATAATTTTACCCTTAGGTGCGCTAAGGTTTGGCAAGGCTGATAAGCCCAGCAAGGCCATGCCATGTAGGCTAAGGTGATCTAAGTTGCAAGATTGGGTAAGGCCAAACCATATAGCTTGAGTGAGATAAGACACGCTAAAGCAAGTTTAGGCCATCCAAGGCCATTCTAATTAGTTTGAGGTGAGGCAACTTAGGTAAGGGAGGGTCAAACGAGTCCAGGCCAAACCTATTACCCCAAGGACATGTTAATTAGCATAAGGTGCTTCTTTTGACATGAGGATGAGAAATAATGTTTGTCTCATAACCGTGTCAATTGAGGTGGTCGTCTTTTGGCTCGAAGCCTACTTACTTCATCAACACACAACAACAATTACAATATATTTATAGAACATGCAACAAAATAACTGACACATGAATTTATTTAGTTGGTTGGCTTATATTATCATCAAAAGACCTTTTATTAAACATCAAATTAGTGGTTAACAACTACATTGGCATTATATTTATAAATTGAAAACTTGAAACACATTTCATGTCAAATTCATAATTGTGGCGGTTTGAACTAAATTGTTGAAAGAATTGCATCATCTTTTCATTGTTCTACGCAAACGCTTGAAACATGCTATATTCTATAAATAATCATTTAGGAATGGCGGTGCTCTTTTATGTCTTTTTCTACATTTATTAGATGTATATGTCTTTCGTTTGTACAATAAACGCAAAATTGCATGTAGTATAAGTTGTTTGAGGCATGTGTAATGAGTTTGATGTTTTCGGTTCGAATCTCTCGACTAACCTCTATTTTTTATGTTTTCTTTTGCTTCTTTTTCATATTTTTTTGCTTAACAACTTTTCTACAATCACTAAGGCTCAACATGTGTAACACCCGGAAGTTTGACTTTTTGGAGTGATATGCGACTAAGTCTCAGTCGCATGGAATTCATGCGACTGGAGGTCCAATCGCATGATGCTCGGACGATTGAAGGATCAACCGCATGGAACTCATGCGACTGAAGGTCCAGTCGCATGGTGTTCATGCAACTGAAGGTCCAGTCGCCCCTGGACCTTAGGCGACTGAGCTATAACTATAAAAGAGGGGCAGCTCTCTTCTCTTCCCCAACACTTACACTTATTCAGTCAGGAGAAAGAGCAGCGAGCGAGAGAGTAGAGAAAGAAGAGAAAGAAAGAGAGAACGTGGTGATTCGGGCTCAAGATTTGTCGAGTGGCTAGCCAAATCGAAGCCCTTCATCTTCTCCGTAATAATGTGAGTTCTAGGACCCCTTATTTACATGATTTCAAACGGTTTTAGGGCTGGATCACATATAAACCCTATTTTTGTAAAGTGTGTGTTTGACCCATTTGGGTGCAATCATATTTAATGTGTTTAAAGTATGATTTTGGACTTGTATGAGTATGTATGATGTCCTAACATGATTCCCTGAGGTTTGGGAGAGTTAATTTGGGCTTGAATTGAGTTTAGAAGAGTTTTACAGCCGTAGCTCGCGGCTGTTGTTCGTGATGAACTTCAGTCGCTGCCCAGTTAGGGCTAGGCGACTGAAGGGCCAGTCACACGACTGAGAGAAGGCTGATGTTCAACCGTACGATTGAGGCTCAGTCGTACGGATGGGGCCCAGTCGCACGACAGGCCATACGACTGAGGGTTCAGTCATATAAGTCCAGTCGCATAGAAATTCAGTCGCACGACCGAGGGTTAGACGCTTAGAAGCCCACACGTATAGTGTCCATTCGTACGATAGAAGGATTGGTCATGCGACTGAAGGTTCAGTCGCATAAGTATTCATTCGCATAGACACATTCGCATGGTTGCTCAATCGCACGACTGGGGGTTCAGTCGTGTGGAGCCCGATCGCATAGTGTTCAGTCGCATGGAGGCCACGCGACAGAGAGGTGCTCAATCGCCCAAATAGGACTGTTGTGCAAAGAGAAAAATATAGTCCAATTACTAGCCTTCGGGGGAAATGCAAGGGTAAGTAATGATACTATAGTCCCCGTAGGTGCATGTGTTATGGCCGTCAAGGCTTAGATGTCATGTTGGGCATAATGATAGTATTCACGAGTATGCATGACATATGTATGTGTGAAGTGGCCCTATATGACGATGATTAGTGACTTGTATTATCGATGTTCCTTGACTTGATGCATGTTTGCCTTTCCACAGTTTCACGTGTTATCTTTAATAAATGAAATGAAAGTATCGCATAAAGTAAAGTGAAAGAGTAATAAAGAAAGAGAAGGAACATTAATAAAAGTTAACAAGTCTTGCAAGCTTATAGGAGGTACACGACTGTGTGTCGTTAGCTCAACTGTGTTGCGGGCTAGCTACCCATTGATGCACACAGGGTCAATCAACTGAGATTGGCAGGACCTATGTAGCGTGCCCCGGGTGATTGGGTCGGCCTTGTACACAGTACACATAGCCCTTTCGGGGGATACAGTTGACCCTTCGGGGGATACACATAGCCCTTTCGGGGGATACAGTTGACCCTTCGGGGGATACACATAGCCCTTTCGGGGGATACAGTTGACCCTTCGGGGGATACACATACAGCTGACCCTTCGGGGGATACACATAGCCCTTTCGGGGGATACAGTTGACCCTTCGGGGGATACACATAGCCGTTTCGAGGGACATAGATGGCCCATCACCCGCTTTCCATCGCGCATATAGTTGGGGTATTGCTCACTGGTCCATACAGAAAGTGAAACGTAAAGATAAAGTTTACAGACAAGGCATACAGTACAGAGAACGAACATTATTTGTTCATACAGTTGATGCGTGCTCGCATATACAGTACAGTATTGTATTTTACAGAAAAGAGTATTTTTATATACTACATATAGAAAGTGTTTTACCACATATAAAACTAGAACTCACTTAGCAACGCTGACTTTTTATGTGTTTCCAGTTGGCAGGTAAGGTTGCTGAGGATGGCACGAGGCGGCTACTCAGCTCTTTTGGGATGGCATTCTCCTTTGATAATACTGCCACGTAATGTGTTGTGGGCCCATGATGCGCGTAACACATTATGTTGCATGCAAGTGCAAGATTTCTTGAAGATCCTGATAAACAGGATTATTTAAGAAATCTTCTTCATGATGAAAAATTTTTATGTTTTTTTTACTAGAGATCACTGTTTATGACCCTATGATTGTTGAGGATTCACATAAACGGGATTACTTAAGAAATCCTCGGTTTCATATGCTTCAGCAACAATCATAGTAAAAGTTAGGCATTTTAAAGATGTAGTTAGAAATGATGGAATCTTTTGTATAGTGCTTTTGTAATGTAATGCAACATTAGATGTATTGTAACTGACGTACGTTGTATTAAATGGCAAAAGTATTTAAAGTAAAAGAAAAGTTTGTTTCAGAAATTCCGCTGCAATGTTTATTTAAGATGCTTACAAATATATATATATATCAAATGTACGTTTTATGTGCGATGAACGACCAACTGTGAGGTGCCCGGGATCAGGGCCTTACAACGTGTGTGGCGTAATGTTGTTTTCTATCTTTTGATCTCTAGTACATTAATGTCATCGTGTAAGGCGTGTAACGTAGTTCGCAACCGCACTGGTACGCTTGGTCACACCGCATCTTGTGGGCTATGTTTTTCTTTCTCAATTTTGTTACTTTTTCTTATATTTTACGTTCAAACTCCTTTTTATCAATTATTTAGCTGCAATGTGCGAGACACAATATTGTTATCTATTTATTTTCGAGGCTCCAATACGTAATGCAATGCAGCAACTAGGGGTGTCATTCAGGTTTTTTAATTGGGTTTCGGATTCCTCAAGTTTTAGGTGTAGGAAATCAACTCAAAGATCAAACCAGATAACTAATATTTAATCGGTTTTTGGGTTTATTCGGGTTGGGTTAATCGGTAATCAAGTTTAGCCTAACCAGTAACCTTTAAACAATCTGTCATCTCAAATGTTTCTTTAAACAGTTCGTCTGTAATCAAAGTGAATGTATGAGATTTATTATGTTTTGTCAATATAGAATTTTGTTTATTATTTTGATCCAAAAGTGTTTGCATACTTACGTTTACTTTATTATGCATATTAAAATGTTTAAAACTATTATATTTTGATTATTCTTAAATTTTACAGTATCAAACTGAACCACACGAATGATATATAAAATTTAGAAAACCATGATTTTCAATTTTGTAGATGCAAGCATGACACAAACATATATAAAAACCTTGGAAATTTTAAAAAAAACTAACATTCAGGTTAATGGGGTTGATCTAAATCGTACAAAAGCAACCAAAATACCGAACCACTTATAATAATCGAGTTCTATTTAAGGTAATAATCGGGTTGGGTTGCTTAGGTTAGTGTTTAATCAGGTTCGGTTTGATTTAATTCGTGTTCAAGTAAAAAACAGACTCCTAGCTGCAACGCATGTAATGATGTTCGCAAAATTTGCTGCTATGTGCGGTCACACCGTCATGCACAATCCATGCTATGCTTTGAATTTTTGTTAGGGTGTAAAAATCCGTCTCATCGCACGGGTTAAAAAACTCGTTATACTCAAAGGGTAATCGAGTGGGCTAAATGTACAAAAACAACAAGTAATGTAGCAAACTTATAAATTGGGGCCAAATGATATTATAACAAAGGTTTTGGTGGTCGTCTTTAGCTACCACTTTCGTACGTTCGCACAGCAACAACAACAATGGCGAAGATGATGCTCACACGCCCCAACATCACAGCGTTGTGTGCTTACGGAACCCACATCATCAGATGTCACATCATCCGCCATTATCAACCTCAACCCCATGTTCGCCTAAGTCTACCAGTGACCAAATTTGGGCGTCAACACCTTATCAAGATTCACACCGTCGGTCGCCGGAGCATCAGCGCCGGAGTTACATCTCCGTCCAACGGCACCGGACCCATCGATTCCCCTTTGATGCAATCGATGGAGACCAAGGTTTGTTGATTGTATTCCATTTTGAAGTGAAATCTTTTGAGTTTGAGTGTTGAATGTGTAGTTACTCTGTTACTGATATTGTCAGTTGAAGAAATTAGGGGAAAGATTAAGGTAAGGTGTTAATTTGGGGATGTAATTGCAGATGGGTGACTGTGAAATGTTTGTTTTGGGCAGATTAAGGAGCAGTTGAATGCTGAATTAGTGGTTGTGAAGGATGCTTATGGTGATGGGAGGCATGTTAGGTGAGTTTGGGCTTTCAGTTTACTTGGTGAACTCACACTTAAAACTAAGATGGTTGAATCTTTAATATTGTCTTTTTTGTTGTAACTAGAGAAGCTGTAACTAATTGATTATGTTCTATGTGAAAGTTGTTTGGTTAAAGATATTATTGAAACCAAAAAACTTGCAATTCACATATTGTAATGGAAACCTTGGTTATAGGGCCTGTTTGAACTGTTATAAAGTTTTCCTTGGCATGTATACTGTGTAGGTGTTTGGGATTGCTTATTGAAAACTCCTTTTAACTTTTGAAAAGGAGATAAGTTGAAAGGAGGTGAAAGTGTGTTTGGATGGAGATGAAGATGTGAGGAGAAAAAGGAGTTTTTGAGAAGTTAAAAATTTTAACTTCTCAAAACTCCTTTTGAGAAGTCAAAAGGAGGTGTAAATAAACAATCCCAAACTAGGGTTGAATATATGTTCTTTGTCTAACCTAATAGTGTCACACTGTGCAAAAGAATGATGTTAACATCCCGTAGAAATGAAAACCGTGTTCCTCTTAATGATAAGTAGTGTATGCCACTTTGGATCTATCAAGTAATTAGATGTCATATTTTAAAGCTTAAAACATTTTGAGAGTTGAACTTAAACTATGAGGAAATTGAAAAATATGAGCCAAAGTTTGTGTCTTTTTCGAGTTTATCCATAAGTAAAAGCCTAGTAGGCGCGAAGGGTGAGCCTTGAGCCTAAACGCAAGGTGCTTAAAAGGCGAGGGCTTTTTTAAGCAAGGTGTACAAGAAAAACATGTCATTTTTAGGGGGTTTAGACATGTTTTATGGTGTAGGCTAGTTTAGACATGTTTCTGGCTATTTTTAAATGTTTCAGATCATTTTCAGATATTCCCGAGTCCCGACCAAATTTGGCTGAAATGGGTGCCTGTGAGCCTTGATGGACACAAGCCGCTTTTGCTGTGCGTGAGCACACACCTTGCTCACCTTTGACAGCTATGACTAAAACAGAAAAAAATGATATCGGGGTAACATAGAAAGAACGTCTCATTGTCTTGAATTATCATGCGCATTACTATGCTATGAATTACTCACAGATCTCTTCTCTACATACCGTCTCATGTCTCTATATCAATAAATATCATATTAAAGCTTTCATTTTTGATAATATAACCCTAGTTTATCATTTGACTCGTATGCATTGTTGGGTATCTCCTTATTCTCTTAGAGTAGGGTAAAAGGACTCTCTATTTATTGTTGATTGATATTGTTAATAATTGTAAATGAATACCTGGGTAATCACATGTTAGGTCCCGCCATATAGTGCTAGGGTGTATAACTCTCCTGCCCTGTTTAACATCGTCCTCATTGTGGATTTCTGCCACAAACATTATATATTGCATCACTATACTAAGGGGGTGTTTGGACTTTGGATGTGTGTTTCGAAAGTGATTATGTGATTTGAATATTCATAATCAGATAATTAGCTATAATATAATGGCCTGTAGAAAGTGATACTTGGATATGCTTCTTGTTTGAAGCTGTAATGATCAGATGTTATGTGAGAATTTGCATTATGTTTCTGGTTAATAGACGTTGAGATTATTCTTAAGTGATTAATCTTTAATTGTGTGCAAGTTATTAGTTCCATGTATGTACCTATTACTATGTACATGCTAACCATAGGCATTAATGAATACGAATATTTCTAGGATAGATACATATTCACCCCTTAAAACTCAAACTGATTCTTTATTTGTTGTATGTGTAAAATCTAGCAAGTCAAGTTGACCCACAAATCTTGGTCAATTATGTATAAACAATTAATGCCTTAATTATGATTACTAAGATATTGTTACAACGACAATATAAGTATTTGAATTAAATGATTTAGGAGGTTGTATGCGTTAAAAAAAGAAGCTTTTAGGCATCTTTCAACCTGTTTGACATGTTTCCCTTTTAGCTAACTTTTACATTTTGACCAATTTGAGATAAACTGAAATTGTCTTCTTGGTTTGCAGCATTGATGTTGTGTCTGCAGATTTTGAGGGAAAATCTGCTGTGAACCGACAGAGGATGGTATACAAAGCCATATGGGAGGAACTGCAAAGTGTTGTCCATGCTGTTGACCAGATGACAACCCGGACTCCTGAGGAAGCAGCATCAGGGAAGTAAGGAACCACGGTTTAGATTCTTGTTTGATGCTCAAATTTTGAGAAAACATAATCTTGAATAATCATATAACTTGTCTGGTTCATTCTGTTTACACTTGTTTATTGACATTCTTGAATTTCATGTTTTGAATGCCCTATTAGAAATAGCTCAAGTATTGTGTTATTGTTGCATATTTGACATTCTCAGATATTGTGCCTGTTGACCAAATGTCCTTTGGCCCAGCGTGCGTAAAATGGTGCCCCTTCTCGTGAGGTTGAGGGTCTGAATCCTGCGGTAGACAATAACGTAGTATTAGTAGTAGATTGGATTGATGTTAATAATTCAAATTTATTGAGGACATGCGTGGGAATGCATTTGGTCTCCAAATAACTGTGTTTCGTTGTATGAGTGCAAGGTGTAGAGTAGAAAGGGTAATAATGTCGTTTACATGTTCTTGAGTTGGAAGAAAACCGGAAATAAAGTAAAAAAAAATGTAATGTTTTTAATCTTTTTCGTGTTTAAGAAAATGACACGGTTTAGTCATTTTGATGTTCTTGAGTCTATAAAAAAGAACCGGCAATCATACAATTGCATCCTTCGTGTATGAAATAAACAACTATAGCTTTGATCAATAGTTGTGTAATAATTAATCAAAGATAACATACAAGTAGTAGACAAACCTCATATGAAAATAGAGTTGTTACATATTACTTGTGATCAATCTACAGGAGTATCTTCCATTTTTAATCAACACAAAATACGATACGAAGAATCAATGGATTGGTTTATATTCATGTTGGTGTCATAAGGAATCATTAAGCTGAGTTTGATATTATGTGACCACTTTCTAGGGATGTTTTAGGTGTTGCTAACGACGAAATTTTAGAAATATTGTATTATTTTCTAACGGGAGACAATAATGTGGATCGAACAAAGTAGTTGTATGGATATTCTAAATACTTATTTTTTATACTCATCCAGTAAACAATTTTTTTTATCATAGTAATAGTCTTATACAGACTCATGACAAGTCATACAGTACCCCTGAGGCCGCTCTCCATCTATATAAGTTTGCCTGAATTTGGTGTTTAACATTATTATATATCTCTCCATCATTTTGTAATACGATTTTAAATACTTAAACATAGTCGACTGTTGAACTGCTTGCCCTTCAATGGTTGACTGCTTGCCCTTCAATGGTGATCCGGGTGTCGTCGTCATCAGCTGCTTCACTAAAGTCACGATAAAAGTGCTTAATCTAGAAGCTATTGATCCTTAGCCCTTTGTCCTCTAAAGTTGCTCACCATTCTTCTTATCGTACATTCAGAGTTCTTTTATTTTCATCAACTAAGACAATATCATTCACGAAAAGCAACATCGCAAACACTATCTCATGCATTAACCATTACAGCTCATCCTAAACTATTCTTACAATCCTTATTACCAAAATGAGCTAGATTTATATAAATAAGTGATAACCACATGGAGATCGTTGATGGTGCCATCATGGGTGTAACAATTCACATGTCGTGGTCTATGGCCCCCATTACTGGAGTTGAATTTACACATCATAAACATAAATTATAAAACTTTAAATATTCATTCATCATAGCACCGAGATTTTTAATTTCACTACATAACTTTTTTTCTTTAAACTACATTAAATACTTTGAACTAAACATAGACCGTTAAGCTAAGATGTTAGTAGGATAGCCTTTCTATCTATATCAAGTTGTCATTTTTATTGTCTTTTACCTATAAATTAATATGCCTACAAAAATCAATATTATTGACTGATCTCTAGTTTTAACTTTACTATAATAATTTATCATATTAGTCATTTTCATACTTCAACGAGTTATAACTATATATATAGTCATACTTTAATTATAACTGTCACTTTAGCTTTAACTGTCACTTTAGTTTTAACTGTAACTTTAGTTTTAAACTGTCTTTTTTTAGCAATACTCTAGCAAGTACTTTATTTTTATCTTTTTAGCTTGTACACGTAATTTAACAGGTGAGCCTGTAAAAATACAAAGCATATATCAGATAAGCATACATAAGGTATGTATCCTATCAAGATGAATATACATAAGACGAGAATCCTATCAGGTGAGTATGCACGTAGCACGAGGCAAGACTCCTATTAAATGAGTAGAGGTAAATATTTGTTTTGTACTTTGTCGGCGCATCCTAATATAAGTTTTAATGCATAATGTATAGCAATTTTAGATTATAACGTTGAGATAGAATCTGATATAGCTAGATTCGAGATCATCAATCTTCCAAATGATACTAAACTAAAAACAATGTTGCGAAACATAAATATTGATTAAACTTCTGCTCCTCCTTCTCGATTCATCAAGTGGTTTAAATGCAAAATGAGGAAGTGGAAACATCATGGGTGAAACTACCAAACTAAGTGTTGGTTACCTAGAACTTGAACAAACATGGAGTTACATCCTTTCACCGGGTCTTCACGGGTCGGGTCAAGAGACTGGATCGTATCAGAATCTTTAGGTCCAAAATTTAGGATAAAATCTCAGATTTCAGGAAAAAAAACACACCTTGGGATGAAATCTCTAACTAGATATATAAACTTATCATCTAAATATTTATGTATGATACTATGCACCCATGATGGAGGACCGGTTTAGTACATGAAGTGTATAGTGGAACACAAGAACAACTTTACCTCGGGCGTTCTAAATTACAACTAACCAGGTTAAACCTAAGTGGTTTATAAAGAGTTTTTGACTCTTATCTTTATGCTACCAACCTAAGTGATTGTCAAAAAACAAATCATGGTCATGTAATTATTGGATGGATTCATGCGATTAACCTCTTACATGTCGACCTGACTATACAACAATCATATCTAGTAGGTCTCGCCTATAGCACAATCTTTTTAACGGTTAATTGGATCACTAACGGATCACTGACCATCCAACCATCTCTGTTACTCGAGTATAGAACCTTGAGGCATTAGGCTAGCACGCCCCTAGCAGTCCGGAATCCGAGACCACTATCAGAAGAAAACTATCTTAGAGGAGAAAACCCACTTGAGTTCTTGATATGTTGGGCTACCTTATGTATAATATGATACAGACCTATATTTTAACATAATTATTTGATATTAAGTAAACAGGCGTCGAATAATCAACTAAAATGGGAGTTTACAAGTTGAAGACGGTGTTTGATTATTTGAATGTGTATTATTTAAAATTTTAATTGGTTAATTATTTTTAAATTATTTGAAAAACTAATAGATAAAAGAATAAGAAAATAATTCTTGTATGTTTGACAAGTAAATCTGACTGAGTTTCTGAAGACAAAATGATTAAAAGTGACAAAATACCTCCACAACTGACCAACACATCAACAGTTAAAGTCAAAATACACGATGAAGCTTCTCATGTATATGTTTACAGAAACGAACTGTTTGACACGAACCTATCAACATAAGTTCTGGTTCAAGAAAGCGTCTTTACAACCGTTGCCTCGGATCCCGGTCTGCTGGTTCCCACCAAAGAAGGGTGCCAATAAAACATACCCCCTAACCCGAACCGGGTCAAGATTCTTGATTTAGCCCTTAACCGAACGGCGACATTATGGACAATGTTCCCACCAGCCGAGTCACCAGAGATAAAGACGCTCCCTGCCAAGTCAACAAGCCATGGATACGGCTGAGCCATCATCGAGCACAGGGACTCGAAAGTTTGGTTCAGTGGACCCCCATATCAGACCATCAGTGTAAACTTTGAGCATCCCTCTGCAGTCATCTGCATCATAAGTTGTCATCTCTGCCTGTTACTGTCAACCTTGTTGTTTTCATGTTCCAAAACAAACCAATATGAAAACAAGCATCCTTTTCGTTTTGAAAATGATGAAAGTAATAACGATGATAATAATAATAATAAATTGAAAAAGAAAGTCTGTTGAGCAAGAAAACTTGAGAATCACAAATATCATCCTTTACATATGCCAAAACAATATACAGAAACAAGAAAAACTCTATCTACTATATAAACTTGCATATTTTAAAAAATAGAAAACGCTACTAGTAACAAGTCAGCCGCGATCACTAACATCAACCAGACAACCACCAGCTCCCACCCACCTGCCGCCCCTTTTATCACTCAAGCCACTGTTCAGTTTTGAACGCTACTAAAGGACCATCTCTCATCTGGTCCATCTGGATTGATGTTATACCGGTTAATGAGCCTGTTTTGCTTATTCATCTTTCGAAAAGTTAATTTATAACCTAAAATAAACCTACTTATTGTTTTTGGTGCATTCTTAAATATTACCTCTACATTGAACCGAAGTTCAAATTTTCCCATTTGAATGGTGCAACCAGACCGATATCAGGGGCCCCACGAAGGAAAAGACACACACATACACACACAGCAGCTATGGCAAGCATCGAGTGTACGTAAGGCCGGTGAAGCAACCTTTGTGAACCCGCGACCCGTCTGGGGTGTTTTGCAATCACCTGTGCGCATCTTGAACATGACTTTGGTGTGTGGTCTCTTATTCTGAAACTGAGTTCCTGGTGGTCCCCGTTTCTTGTTTGGAGCTCTATCTCGTTTGGCATCCGTACTGAAACTTGATGGGCTATTCTGTCTGCAAGCTTACGGGCCACTAGTGTGTTGTATGAGTTGTTATTTCTCATAGATGCATATACGAATGGAGAATGCCCGTTTGCATCTAATGAAGAATTCCAGCTCAGTAGTCCGGTCTGCACGGGTCAAAATGATCAGTAAGCATCAGTTGTGAGTTATATATTTGTAAGGGTTTACAAAATGTGTGGGTGAGTTTGGTTGGGTAACATGTCAAAATGAGTCATTCAACTCAGGTCATGTTGTGTTGACTGGAATACTTCTTGCCCAAATTTGAATAAATAATTAATATGTCACATACGATTCCAAATTATATTATTTGAACAATAATCCACCTTGTTGAATAAAAGACTTTATAGGATTTATGCATTTTAAGTAAAACTTGAGTACCTTCAACCTGTTTGACCAGTTTAAATTTTACCTATTTTGTTAGTTTAATTCTTTTGTAGTTACTTGTAATGTTTGTTTAGTTGTTTGTTGTTTTGAACTTTTGTACTCAAAAGGTATATAGTGTAAAGTGTAGGGGCTATATTGTAAATGTGTTAGTTAGTTAGAGCTTCTAACTGCTATATATAGTGTTAGGATTGTAATCTTTGGGTTTAACACCCTACAATAATAAACTACCGGAATTTCAAGTTGTTAACATTTGGTATCAGAGCTCTATAGGCTCTCGATCTTGGATTCCACCCTCCGACGACTGCAATTACATCGGCGGTGCGATAGTCGGCCACCACCACCTCCTCTCGACTGCAATTCGATCTCGATTCCACTCCCCTATACCCAATTCGACCTCAATTCGGGGTCAATTCCACTCTCCCACACCTAATTCGGTCTCAATTCGATCCCAATTTGATTCTTGTTCCGACTAATGGCCGATCCTTATCGACAATTGGCGGTTAAAGATTCAACCAACGATTCGATCTCTTTCAAGATCCCGATCCTTACTCCCACCACCTACACATCTTGGGCGATCAAGATGGAAGCATTTATGGATGCACAAGGGTTGTGGGAAGCTGTTGCACCCGAGAAAGATGCCACGATTGATGTAAGACTTGGCAAGAAGGCTAGAGCCTTCATCTTTCAGGCACTACCTGAAGATGTGTTACTGCAGGTTGCTGCACACAAGGAGGCTAAGGATGTGTGGGGAGCTCTGAAAGAGAGATTCGTAGGTGAAGACAGGGTCAAGCAGGCCAGACTTCAGACTCTGGATCGAGAGTTTGAAATGCTGACCATGAGTGACCAAGATTCTATTGATGACTTTGCTGGGAGAATTGGTGAGTTAGTGTCAAGGTACAGGGCTCTGGGAACCACAATTGAGCCCTCGAAACAAGTCTTGAAAGTTTTGAAGGCTGCTCCGGAGAGACTTCTCCCAATTGTGGCTGCCATTGAACAATTTTCAAAACTTGACAACATGACTTTTGAAGAACTGATTGGTAGGCTAAAAGCCTATGAGGAGCGAGTCAAGCCAGTGTCCCAAGGCAAGAACTCCTCAGGTTAGCTTCTTCTGACCAAGGCTGAGTGGCAAGAAAGGGCCAAAAGTGAAGCTAAGAGCTCAAGGCCTGGTGATGGAAAATCAACTGGCAAAGGTAGAGGGAGGAGTGGGAAGCAATCTGGCAACAGGCCACATGATGGTGGAAGTGAGAAACAAGGGGGTGGCAAGAAAGACAAAAGATCCATCAGGTGCTTCAACTGTGATAAGCTAGGGCATTACTCCAATGAGTGCAGGGCACCCAGAAGAGAACCACGAAGCCCACTTGTCTCAGTCAAAAGAAGATCAGGAACCCACTCTCCTTATGACAAGGGAGGACCTAGGCTTGGTGGAAGAACATGAGGTGATGATGTTGACTGTGATTCAAGCTCCTGGTACTTAGATAATGGGGCTAGTAATCACATGACTGGGGTGAGATCACACTTCTGTGATTTGGATGAAGCCATAAGTGGGAGAGTTAAGTTTGGGGATGGATCTGTGGTGACTATCAAAGGCAGAGGTTCTATATGTCTCCAATGTAAAAATGGAGAACACAGGGTAGTCACACATGTGTACTACATACCTGCCTTAAAAAGTAACATCCTGAGCTTGGGTCAACTGGATGAAGTTGGCTGCAGGATTGAGATGAAGGGGGTTTTCTTTGGGTGTTTGAAACCAGTGGAAGGATTCTATTGAAGGTCCAGAAAGGAGAAAACCGGCTCTACAGAGTGAATCTCAAGATAGCACACCCTGAGTGCTTGTTGACTGTGATTGAAGATGAAGCATGGAAGTGGCATGCTAGGCTTGGTCACCTGAGTTTTGATTCAATGACTCAAATGTCCAGGCACAGTATGGCCAGAGGGTTACCAAGAATCTCACATAAGGCCCAAGTATGTGAGAGTTGTTTGGTAGGGAAACAGGGGAGACACCCCTTTCCCAAAGCCAGTGTCTACAGGGCAAAACAACCCTTGGAACTGGTGTATGCAGATCTATGTGGACCCTTTGACCCACCTACATCCGCGGGGAACAAGTAATTTATGCTTGTGGTGGATGACTTTTCAAGATACATGTGGGTGTACATGTTAAAGACCAAAGATGAGGCACCAGATTTTTTTGAAAGATTCAAACAGCAAGCTCAGTTGGAAACAGGCTTTATACTCAAGGCCTTAAGGACTGACAGGGGTGGGGAGTTCACTTCTAAAACCTTTGAGCAACTGTGCACAATGGATGGGATTAAAAGATATCTTACAGCCCCTTACTCTCCACAGCAGAATGGGGTGGTGGAGAGGAGGAATCAAACCATCATGGGGATGGTTAGATCCAGCTTGAAAGCTATGGATATGCCCTTGTATATGTGGGCAGAAGCTGTAAGACATGCTGTTTATGTGTTAAACAGAGTCCCCACTAAGGCTTTGGAGAAAGTCACTCCATATGAGTGTGTGTTTACTAGGAAGCCTAACTTGAAACACTTGAGAGTGTTTGGCTGCAAGGGACATGTGAAAGTTCCTAGTAACACTGTGAAAAAATTGGATGACAGGAGTATTCCAATGGTTCATCTTGGAATGGAACCTGGGTCTAAGGCCTATAGGATGTTTGATCCTGTCTCTAAAAGAGTGGTGGTAAGTAGAGATATCTTGTTTGAAGAACACTTACCTTGGAGCTGGGAATCACTAAGTAAAGAAGATTCAAGAAAGGCATACTCAGAGTTTGGGGTGGTTAGCCTACCTGCCCCTGGACATAGACTGCCAAGTCATGTTCAAGAGGTGAGTGGCAATACAGTATCAGGAAGTCCTGAGTTTAGTGAAGAGGAGCCACAATCAGTACATGGTTCAGGGGGTGCTGCTGATAATACAGATGGGGGGGGGGGGGGAACTTCAGGATATGCATCAGAAGTTGATCATGTCCCAAGATCAACCTATGATGATACACCTCCCAAAGGATTTACTTCCTTAGATGATGTGTTTGATAGAACTGAAGTATTAGAGAAGATTCCATTTGAACCTCCTAGGTTTGATGAGGCAGAAGTGTTATTACATGTGAATGAACCAGTGGGGTTTAAGCAAGCCAGAGAGAGTGCTGAGTGGATGAATGCCATGAGAGATGAACTCAGCAGCATAGAAAAAAATGGCACCTGGGAATTGGTGCAGTGTCCTAAAGGTGTGAAACCTATTGGATTGAAGTGGCTATTCAAGCTAAAGAAGAATGCACAAGGGGAAATAACTAGACATAAGGCAAGGTTAGTTGTGAAAGGGTATGTGCAGCAATATGGTATTGATTATGAAGAGGTCTTTGCAGCTGTTGCTAGGCTAGAGACTGTGAGAGTCTTGTTAGCCATTGCTGCAGTAAATCAGTGGGTTGTTCACCATTTGGATGTGAAGACAGCCTTTCTCAATGGTGATTTGAAAGAGAAGTGTATGTGGAACAACCTGAGGGTTTTGTGAAAAAGGGACAAGAAGGTAAGGTCTATAGACTGATTAAGGCCTTATATGGACTCAAACAAGCTCCAAGAGCTTGGAATCAGAAGCTTCATGATACCTTGATAAAGTTTGGGTTCCTAAGATGTCCTAGGGAACATGCTGTTTACAAGAGAAGGTATGATAATGGAGTTGTTATCATAGGGGTCTATGTGGATGACATTATAGTGACTGGCTCATGTGAAGAAGTCATAAGAGAGTTTAAAGACATGATGATGTCTTGTTTTGAGATGTCAGATTTGGGTCTCTTACATTACTACTTAGGGATTGAAGTTAAGCAATGTAAGGATGGTATCTTTGTTTCACAATCTGGTTATGCTAAGAAAATACTAGAGGATCAGGTTTATTGGAATGCAATGCCACAAAGATTCCAATGGATCCTGGAGTGAAGCTGGGTAAAGATGATGATAGTGAAGCTGTGGATTCTACAAGGTATAGGAGGGTGATTGGATGTCTGAGATATTTGACACAGACTAGCCTGACATTAGCTATGCAGTAGGAATAGCTAGCAGGTTTATGGAAAAGCCTAAGGTCACACATTGGCAGGCTGTTAAAACCATTTTGAGGTATGTGAAGGGTACATTAACTCATGGAATCTGGTATAGAAATGGTGAAGCAGGTGAGCTGATAGGGTATAGTGATAGTTCTCATGCGCCTACTAAGGCAGATGGCAGGAGCACCACAGGAATGGTTTTCTATTTTGGTGGAGGTCCTATTAGCTGGGTGAGTCAGAAACAAGAGACAGTTGCATTGTCTTCTTGTGAAGCCGAATTTATGGCTGCTACTGCAACTGCACAGCAGGCCATATGGCTTAAGGGGTTGATTGAGGAGTTACTTGATAAAGTAATGGGTCCTATCTTGATCTATGTTGATAATAAATCTGCCATACAGTTGATGAAAAATCCAGTTTTTCATGGCAGATCCAAGCATATAGATGTGAGGTATCATTATATTAGATCATGTGTTGAAAGGAAGTGTGTGATGGTGAGACACATTGAGGGAAGTGAACAAAAGGCAGATATACTTACTAAAGCGTTGCCCCGGATAAAGTTTGCTGAAATGAAGAGTAAGCTAGGAGTTGGAGACTTTAAAGAATTAAGGGGGTGAATGTTAGTTTAATTCTTTTGTAGTTACTTGTAATGTTTGTTTAGTTGTTTGTTGTTTTGAACTTTTGTACTCAAAAGGTATATAGTGTAAAGTGTAGGGGCTATATTGTAAATGTGTTAGTTAGTTAGAGCTTCTAACTGCTATATATAGTGTTAGGATTGTAATCTTTGGGTTTAACACCCTACAATAATAAACTACCGGAATTTCAAGTTGTTAACATATTTTACACGTTTGAAAAGTTTAGAGAAAAGCGAACTTTAAGCTATTCTTTTGTTTTACCATCTGACATGCTAGAGTTAAAAGATAACCCAAAATAGAACCATTTGGATATAAATGGAAAAATGGTGTCACCTCAGGTACAACAAATATCTTTTAAATGACAAAAAAGATGAGATCTTTCTGAGAAGGATGAAATCTTCTTTAAAAAACAATCTATTATTCTTAAAAAAGACTGAAAAGATGAAATTTGGTTAGAAGAAATAAAATAGTTTTCTAGCAAAATGGCATCTTGTTTATCAACTAATTACAAATAGCACAAACTGTATTTAGGAGCAACGCCGGTATACCTCCTGTGGGTCATTTGTCAAAGCATCAACGATATCATCTGAATCAGATGTGCAAGCCGCCAAATGCAAGGGTGTAATGCCGCCAGGTCCCGCAAGGTTTGGAGGGAAAACATACTTTCTAGAAGAAGTTCGGGTGTCAACCACTGAATAATGTATGAGCAAATCAACCATATTCTTGCACTTTCTTTTAACAGCCCTGTTTAGAAGATTAATACCAGTTAGCATCTCTAGTGATGCTTCATCATCTGTAA
Source organism: Flaveria linearis (assembly GCA_024085815.1). Classification (NCBI taxonomy): domain Eukaryota; kingdom Viridiplantae; phylum Streptophyta; class Magnoliopsida; order Asterales; family Asteraceae; genus Flaveria; species Flaveria linearis. The sequence goes on along the minus strand of CM044016.1, from coordinate 13,449,335 downwards.
TACCCGAGCTTTCTTGAAGTAAAATTCCCAAAAGGGTTTTCACCAACGCAACGAAATCTCTTTCCACGAGAATACAAGTAAAAATTTGAATCGAGCAAGGCTATAATCAGAATATCCTTCTTTCCTCTGAAAAAGCCATCCGAGCTCGTTCAAGAAATGCAAATTTTCTCGTATTGAATTTGCTTGACCACTTACAAATTCCACAAATTCAGACTCGAGAAGCCTCAATTCTTGGCAGAGAGCAGCATCAGCTATAATTATGGGAAAGCTGGTACCTCTTAAACCATTCTCTATCTGTTCCCATAAAACAAAATTCAATCATTTTCGAAAACAGATTTGAAATCATTAAAGGCGACAAAAATGGGTGGTTCTTGTAACGAGTCAAAACAGACAGAGTCCTCAATAATTTTATCTCTGAAAAAACATACACTTCCACTGAAAATATATATATTTTTTTTGATTGATAGAGTCCTCGATGTTGCAAAACATACTCTAGGGACCTAATAAGGTATTTAGAAAACTGAGTTTGAGGATTTGACCATTAAAAAAAAGAATGTTTAAAAAATATCTTTGATGACTCAAGTCAATCATGAAAATAGTTTAGGGACTAAGCCGTGTTTTCAGTTTGAAACATGTATTTTTTTAGAGAAAACCCATATTTACAAACAAGTAGTCTAAAATATAATTACAAAAACTATATCACGGTAATTCACTTATTAAAAAAAATTTGGAGGTTGTACAATTTATGCGTTGAATATACACTTCGGGCAAACTTGCGACATGTTCTTTTAAGCTGCTTTTAAATTACTAGCAACCCACATTAACCCATTCATAAAGGATGGGTCAAAATTGCCGCTTCTATAACTAACAGATTCATATAACATACCTCGATGAAACATCGACCTAGTGCCCTTGGTGCACACACTTTAAAGTTGCATGTGCTTATTACATCATATGTAGATTCTTCATTGGCTGATGTTACTTCTTCCAATGTTGCTTCTTCCAATGTAAATCCATCAAAATGTGTGCAATAGATTCTGCAATAAACCACATCATGCATATTAATATTCCAAAGATTTATCAAACAATATATGTGTGTGCGTTTGTGTGTCCCTGAGTGTGTAAGTGAAGGGAAAGAAATACACACTTGGTGCCAGGTGTCCTTAGATTTCGGCCCTAAGAATAAGAGAAGTCTCCTTTCCAGCCACAACAGCCAAAGGGGAGATGGATATCAGTTGTGGGGAACTCCATGTTTTCAAAGATTTGAACAAATACACCTTCCCTGAAATAACATAGAAACAAATTTCTAAAAAATTAAGTAAACTTACAAAAATGGGCTAAAATCACAAGCCGTGACAAGTATATTAGACACATAAACAAACAAACAAACATACCCAGTGAGTCCCGCTCAGGAGCAGGGTCTGGGAGGGGTAGGTGGCGGCGAGTCTTTCCTCTATCTTGGGAGATAGAGAGACTGCTTCCAAATGTATTAGACACATACAACCTCTTAAATTTATAAAAATATATTTATTATTTAGTAATAAATAATTGGTACCCATATTGAATACATTAATCATCTATAAACTCAAAAAGAAAAGTGACACAACAGATGTTGATCACATTTTGGGTTATAATTTATCACTATCAAGACAAACGTGTAAAATAAAAAGATTGGCTGAAAAGTAAAGCAGGTCAAAAGGTGCAACAAGTGTCTTATGATATTTGAACCTCCTATTTCTTTTATAAACAACATAATTATTTTAATAATATATCTTTTGAAATCAAATTGAATACATTAGTATTTACAAAATCCCGAAAGTTACAAAATAATTAAATATGTCAGTTATTTGAATTATATATCTTTTGACAAGTGTATTATATACATACAACCTTCTAAATTTATAAAGTTATATATTTTTATTTTAGGAATAAAGAATTTGTACCCATATTGAATACATTAATCTATAAAACTCACAAAGAAAAACGAGACACCAGATGTTGGTCCCATTTTGGGTAATAATTTATCTCTAACAAGACAGCTAAAAAACAAACAAAATAGCATCTATAAGTAAACCATCCCACCTGACCCTATCGACCAACTAAAAATACCCATCTTTATTTAACTTGCTTGATCCGATTAATTTTGCAACTCCAATAACGCAATATCTGATTTTTAGGATTTGCAAGACCAGAGTTGCCACAAGATGTCATATCTGAAGTAATTAAAAGTTGAAGACAAGACAACAAAATGACTGACCATCTTTATGTGATGCGATTTGCTTATCAGTATGTGCTAAGAACCTTCCGGTTGCCCAAAAATCAGTGTCAGAATCTTGCAAAAGAGATTTGATATGCTGAAGAAAGTTTCCCTCAAGCTGCCAAAAGAAAAAACACAAAGACACTGTAAGTTTGCAGTAAATCCTATTAGGAAGGGTAAGACCACTGCTGTAATATAATTTACTCACTTGATCCCAAGAAGACGGTGACATGGATAAATAAATTGAAAGAACTACACAACCAGGCCGTATGTATCCTTCCATATCAGATGGACTTCGTGAAAGCCAATTATACACCTGAAATCAAGAAACCAAAACCACGTTACTTGATCAAATACTCAGAATCAGTAGAATATAGTGTTCCTGTTTTTCAAAGTTGTAAAATCAAATAAGCAGATGTTCAGGCGTTAGGCAAATCAAAGTATCTAATTATACAAGGAATAACAAGATAAAATGACCAAAAACTCATTGCTGCGAGGAAAAAGAAAAGAAGTTTTGTTAGATAGAAGTTTTCCAAAATAGATTAAAAGCATAGTTAAGTATTTTTTTATTGAGAAGAAATTTGTACACAGCACAATTTGATTTGCACAAGACAAAGCATTTGAATTTGACAAGTTACCTTTCCACTACCAAAAAAAAAAGAAAAAAAAGAAGCAGTGTCTCAGATGTAAAGGTAAATTTGTCAAATCCAATATTATGTTGTCTACAAATCATATTGTTCAGGTAAGAAACCTTAGAAATTTATTTAGCCCTTGGGTAAACAGATGTGTTGCAGTTGGTATGAAACAGATTATTTGAACCATTATATAAAGTTATAAACAGACAATCAGAATCACAAATAGGTTATCAAACTCTAAAAGATAATTATTGCAATCTCAAGTCGCAATAATCAAATTAAGTGACAAAAGGCAAGAATGAACATCTGCTTATTTAAGAAATAGTCAAGTATAATAGTATATCATTTCAGTTTTACCAAAAACAGAAAATAAAATGTTTCACCTGTGTACGCAGTGAATCAGGCAAATGACTTGGATCCTTGTCAAACAGTTTAAACAGTAATCTCCCGGTGCGATCCTATAAACAAACCAAATAAAAACCAAATCACGTATCCACATAAAAGACGAGAAAAGAAAAACCCTCTAGAATCATAAATATCATGAGTGACAACCTGAGGATCAGAATTCAAACTGGATGGTGACTGGTCTGATCCAGACGAAGATGTGTATCCAGCTCGGTGAGGTGAACTTTGAATGGAAATATTATCAGTGATGCCATTTGGCCCACCAAATAGCTCAAGTGACATGGTGGTGCCGCCATCATGACCACCGCTAGCTTTAACATTTACTGCGACCCCACCACCGGTTGACTCAGGCTTCAATCTTACTCTTGGAGCTTTGGGCGGGAAAAACCTTCGGATAACAGGTGGTGATGATGACGGTGATGGGTCTTCAGTTGGATTACTACTGTCAGATGAGAAATACTTCCTGCTTGATGCTAATTTAGGCGGGCTATCATTTTCAGGTGAAGAACTAAATAACTGTAACTGTAAATTAACAGGCGCATCAATAACTTGGCAATCTGAATCTTCACCATGAGACTGAAAACTAGTGCTACTTCTTTCTCCACCAGAATGAACCTCAGACACTGGTTTCAGAACCATAGATTGGTCAGGGTAACCAGAGTTAGGTTTGTCCGGCTCGAGCCCGTGGTTTCTGTTTTGGGATGACGGTTCAGTGCCAGAAAGAACACCAAGCAAGTCCATGGTTGATGAACCGGTTTTTATGTTGACCTTTTGACCCTCTGAAGATGGTTTCTCTTGGTTAGCATTAGTCAAATTTCCTGGAACTGGAGGGATAGGCAAAGAGCTTATTTTGTTAAGAATTCGCATAAGCTGGTCTTTGTTTGGCAATGGTGAAGAACTCCTGCTTATGTTTTCAGTGTTTCCTAATGTTTAAAGAACCACATATATTAGGGTATTGATGATTTGAAAAACATGAGAGAAAAGAAGGAATGGGAAGGAGTATTTTGGTAATTATACCTTGAGCACGAGCTAAAACGGTTAGTAAATTAAAAATATCCATATCTCTGTTGCCATTTTTATTTTCATTCCCAGGAAGTAACAAATGTGAAGCAACATCTTCTGGTTGAGTTTTTCTTCTTCTCCTGTTGTGGCCCGCAAGCCTACGCCTACAGCTTCGTTTCCCCTCATCAAACTCAGAAAGTGGGTGAAACCTAAAAAGTTAAAAGAATTGGATAGAATATATTAATTACACGTCTATCAATTCATTACCACGTCAAAAATTAACCCCTAAAAGTAGAATGCAAAAAGTTATACATCTAAGACAACATAGGGGGGTGTTTAACTGTTTATACATGTATTCTGAATGTGATTATGCGATACTGAATGATCTTTGATAAAAATCAAATACATAGTTGTAATAAAACGGATGGTGGAAGATAGTATTTTAACGTTGGTTAAAGTTTGGATGATCAATAATCATATGTGTCGCACTTTCGCGTCTTTTGGAAATTTTGATTATTTAAAGAACTTAACAGATATGATGACCAAAAAAATGAAGCAATTTGTAAAATTGGAATAAAGTCGTTCAAATTAGGTTTAAAAAAAAGGCAACTCCGTCATTTTAGTTTACCCATTTGACGCAGGTATGGAACTGAATATTTTGAACACAAAATAATAAGATAACTAGAGGCAGGATATTATTATCATTTATCTAAACATTAAAAACTGGTTATCAATGCTCCAAAACACGAATTCTAACATCCCCATACAAGTATAAATGAAACCTCTAGAATTATAAATAAATTCTAAATGAATGCCAAAACTAGGGTTATAATAACCAACCTGCTGCACTGTTGACAAAATCTTTGCATTTGTTTTCCAACCAAGGCTTTTCCAGCTTTGCTATGAACCTCACAGACCTTGTGGCGACGATGATAATCTTTAGCCGCCGTTAAATCTTCCTTGCAGTTATCAACCTGACACATTGGATAACTCCCACCACCGCCTCCACCACCACTGCCCGGGGATCCAGATCGAACCCTCTTGCTAGGCCTGGTTACAGGCTCCTCACTGGCACCCAAACCACCACCACCAAGCTGTAAGAACAACCCTGCATCTTCTTCCCTTTGACTAACCGGACTCTTCTTTGAAACATCCGAATTAATAACCGACTGATGACGATGCTGTTGTTGTTTTTCTTGTTCTCTAGAAATCTCCATCATATCCAACGGTTTAGCCACAAGCCTTGAACTGTCCCACTCCCAATTTTTAGGGTTCCAACTGTTTCTAGACTCATCTAAACCTGGAACTAACTTTTGAAAATACTGTTGCTGCTGCTGCTGCTGAAACATAGAGTTCGTGTTCTGAAACGGCAAGCTCCGTTTCTTAGCCATCGAACCAGCGTCCGAAAACCTTCCAGCACCAATAGTGTTGTACATATACAAAGGAGGAGCTAACTGAGTACCAACTTCTTCCATCTCTCAACTCAAGTATCCAAATTCCTATAAAACCCAAAGCATCTCAAAACCACTAGCTAAACATAAAAAAGGCACAAACCCTATTCTGATCCTACAAAATACCATCATTTCCAACTTCCAATTTCACAAACTGAATGAAACCTGCAAAAGTTCATCTTTTTTCCCCTTTTCATCATTTTTTCCCATTTTTTTTTCATTTTCCATAAAAAAACTGTGATTTTTCTACAAGAATCTTGAAACAAGCTCGCTACATATGTAGAGTAAATTAACACAAACAAAGGAACAATTACATCAAATAAAGGTCAAAGATTCACCAACCTTCAAGAATTCATAACACCCAAGATCAAAATTTCATTGAGGACTTTCAACAAACAGTTGGCGATCGGATCTAAACACGAAGTTGATGAAGGGGGAAAGGGTATTGCAGATCTGAAGAAGAGAGAGAGAAAGAAAGGGGGCAAGTAGATCTGATGATAAAGAAGATGGGAAAAGGGTGGTGGAGTCAATTGGAAGATGTGATCGTTCGTACGAGTGTTTATCTTTGTAATTGGGTGGGTTCCCTTTTTCGTACGGGCATTAGAAACAAGAGAAGTAAATTCGTTCAAGCTTACTTATTATTACTCTGTTTTACAATGAAGATGATGATGTTGATGATGATGTTGATGATGATGTTGATGATGATGACGATGATGCTTCAATCGTACAAAACCCCACTTCAACCTTCTTGGAAAAGCCCCCTTGATCAACACACAAGATCAACGCACAAGTTGAAAGATAAAGTGATCAATCATAAGTGCATTTACATGTTTTCTATACAAGTTTTTTTAAGTCTCGTTTTGTATAATTTCTATATTCTAACCATACACCTTTTAGTCTCATCTAGGTCGTGTTTCCGAGTTTACTGATCGAGAAAAAAAATATATATATTTTTGTTTTCTTTCTTTTCTCTTCTCTTTCTTTTTTTTCTTTTTCTTTCTCTTTTTTTCTTTTTATTTTGAAATGATTTATTTTAACCTTTACTTTTCTTTCATTTCTTTTCTTTTTCTCCTTAAGTAAACTTGAGATTACAAATTTCTAACAATCCTTGTATTTTCTTCCATTAAGAAAAACTTTAAAACACAACTATTTTTCTTTCATTCCACTTCCTTCCTTAAATGAGACTCGGGAACACATCGTTAATAATACCTGAGTTTGAGACTCGTGCGTTGTGACAAGGTATAAAAATTTATAAGATTTTGTATCTTTGGCTAACTTTTCCTTATTATGCTAATTAATTATTTAAAACTGGATCGAACCGACTAGTTCAAACAGGAACAAGGAGCTGTCAGTACGGCCGGTTTAAAGGATAAAATGACTTGTAACAATTTTATTTCATCTATACTACTATATAAAGCAAAACTTTAGTACACATGTGTAATTTTAAAAAAAAAATTAAGACACCTAATACAATTTTTAAAACATAGGTACAAGTGTTTTATGCAATCATCCATATTTTGTCCCTCATTTAATAAACTTTTTCTTGTTAATACATTAACTAATACATTATTTAATAATGATGTAAGATTATTTAATTCACTATTGTTGCTACAAGGGATTTCTTCCAAAGATTTGTCTTGAGTAATAAGATGTGCTAAAAACAACAAACCGTTAGACTCATCGTAGGAGGGGTCTACTACGATCAGCCTCCGACGTGAGAATCAATAAGAGGTTCTTTAAATGAGAGAGTATTGACTGAGAGAGATAGTGAAGTGAAGAGTGGAGATGGATGATGTTTACCTGATACTTTCTTCTTTTATTTATAGTGAAAGATGCGTGTCTTCGTGCATCCTCTTTTTTACTTCTTGTTGGAGCATATATAGTCATATATAGTGTGTCCGTCGCTTGACGAATAGTCTAGGCTTAATGTTATACACCTTGTAAACACATGAAACTGGGTCATTCGCAGGAGCATATGCGAATGAGACTCGGTCGTACGACTGAGCCATGCTAATGGACCAGTCGTGCGACTGAGAGATGCGATTGGGGCATTCGTAAGACTGAGCCATAAAAATGGTCCAGTCGTACGATTGAACCATGTCGTACGATTGAACCATACGCATGGTCCAGTCGTACGATTGAACCATACGCATGGTCCAGTCATACGATTGAACCATACGTATGGTCCAATCGCACGAATGGGCCCAGTCGTATCTAATATGGGCCGAAGCCTATATATACCAGTTTCAATGTGTAGAAACCAAGGGGTTTTTGATAGTGTGCCCGGCGCCCACGCGCTGCCGGATGAGAGGGGAGATCATGCTCGATCTCCCCTTGCCAAAAGTCTTGATTCTTATTGCAGGATCGATTATGGTCACTCAACAGATGGTTATTCTCTCAAACTCACCTTGAACAACACTCAGCAAGAGTCTATGAAGAGTTGATCACAATATAACAAGTAACAAGCAGTAAATAAACACAGAATGTAAATTTTCAAGGTACTTTTATATATTGCCTCTCAACTCATAGGATTATAAGACTCTTGGACTCAAATCGCTTATCTAAAGAGTTACAAGAAGAAGATATATATAATACTACCTACAGCCGGATATACTTTGATACCAGCTGGAAACCTCTAACCTAACATCTATACTACAAGACTCTAGGTGAGGTCTTTCAGACATTTTGCCTAAGAGTTGGTAGTCAGGACATGTCCCTGACTTACCTTTTGTCACCAACTAAAGTTGGTAACATGTATTATCATAAAAAGGTGAACAGTAGAATAAAGTATGGTTAACAACATGGCTCTTTAGGAAGATGCCATGCTGTATCAGAGGTCTGCAGCGGACTGTCAGGGACCATACTTATATCTACTAGACATAGCAATGTCTTCCGAAGGATAAAGTACTTCGGAAGAATAACTTCTTCTAAAGCCACTTATACTTCAGAAGACTGCTTCTTCCGAGGCTTGGAGCCTTCTTTGTCTTCGGAAGCAGACTTTGTCTTCAGCTCTTTCATCAGACTTTGTCTTCGGAAGCAGACTTTGTCTTCAGCTCTTTCATCAGACTTTGTCTTCGGAAGCAGACTTTGTCTTCAGCTCTTTCTTCAGACTTTGTCTTCGGAAGCTCAGACTTTGTCTTCGGAAGCTCAGACTTTGTCTTCAGCTCTTTCATTAGACTTTGTCTTCAGAAGCTTTCAGACTTTGTCTTCGGAAGCTTTCAGCTGTTGGCTTCAGCTGTTGGCTTCAGACTCTCAGAAGATCTCATGCTTGACTTCGGAAGCCTTTAAATGTAGCACCAAGATGACTATGTGAAGTGGCTTTGGTTGCACCAGCCTCATTATGACCCAACAAACTCCCCCTAGGCTGATGCTACCAAAACTTCACTTCCCTCTTCTTCTCAAAACTCTCAGCACCAATGAAAGTAAGTGTTTATCAGTGTTTGCATTCTTTCCAGATGTGGTGCTGAAGAGTTTGTACAAATCCTTGGTAGACAGAACCTCTACTCTGTCACCTTGGATTATGTGTACCCTTTGTTGTGGCCCTCTGAAAAGAGTTAGTTGATGGGAACTATAGTCATATTCCCATCTAACTATTGGTTCCAATTCAGGACCTTCCACCATTTGTAGAAAGGCTGTGCCTTTGGTGGTTGGTCTTTCCTTGTCTTCCGCTCTTTTCAACTTCAACTCTTCTTCAATCTTGGCTCTTCTACTTAGTTCAGCCAAGTGGAGACCACTGATATGATTGCTGATGTGTGCAGCAGTCTCAGAGTTGGAGGGATTGGAGAATGGCTTCTCTGCAAGCTCAGCAAGATCAAATCTGCTGAGATGCAGTAGAGAAGTGGCATTAAGCCTGTAAGTTTTACCATTCTCCCTTTCCACAACAAAGTTGTGAGAAGGTTCATCGAACCTCCACTGGATTATAGCTTTCCTAGGTCCAAGAGATTGACTAGAAATCCTGTCCTCTTTCCTTGTATCCAGTAGAGTCACCAGTCTCCTTCTTAGTCTCTTCTCCTCAGCATTGAGGGTATCGGAGTTGAGACCAAGAAGTCTTGCAGCCTAGCCCAAGGTGTCTCTAGGCAACTCAAGAAATTGGCCTAGGGTGAGGGAGCTTGAAGAGTTATCAACATAGGTGATGTTGATAAGGTCTCCCTCACAGGAGATGCTGCTCAAAGTGGTGCAGTTGATGAGCCTTGTCTTGAACTCCTTTATTTCCTCAAAGGAGAGATGTTGAGGAGGCTGAGGGGATGGTCTTGGTTTTTATTAGGCAGGCTTAGGTTTAGTGGTTTTGGGTTGTGTTTTGGGTTTTAGGATGGGTAGTTTGGGTGGTTGAGGTGATGTGGTAGGTTTAGGTTTAGTTGTGGGTTCAGGGGTGAAGGTTTCATCAGTGGGTTCGGTTTTGATGGGAAATGAGATTGGTTCTTCTGGTGTGGGTTGTGGTTGAGTGGCTGGGGTGAAGACCATTCCCTGTACCCTCCTGTACATCTCCTTCCTTTTCCCCAAACGGATGTCAGCTTTTATTTCACTGACTATCCGCTGGAGTGTTCTTTCGAACATAGGTCCCACCTGCCTACCAGAGAAGCCATGAGCCCGGAGATAGTCTTTCATCCAGGCTTTATCATTGGACTTCTTTGTGGCAGTGACCCCCTTCTCTTCCTCCCTCTGCTTCCTCTCCTTTATCTTCTCCCTAGCAGCTTTCTTCATTTCCTTCTCCATTTGATCCTGCTCTTTGTTGTGGAGCAGCAGAATCATGTCATCATCATGTGGAGACAGTTCAGGAAGACTGAAGCCTCTTGAGAGTAGGAATTTGATCCTAGCCTCTCTCAGCTTCAAGGCTGCTTCCCTTCGCTCTTCTTCTTTCCTCTCCAAGGCCAACCTGGCTTCTTCTTCTTGCCTTAGCCTGGTTGACCTCTCCAAAGTCACCAACTCCTCTGGTGGTAGCAGGAGTACTTCCTCATTGGCAGCTCCTAGGCTGATGAGCTGGTCAATGAGTGTTGTCCTTCTCTTTGTGTTGATTTCTTCCTGATGTTGTCCTTCTCTTTGTGTTGATTTCTTCCTGATTGGCTGCAGCTGCCTTAGAACTGGCAGCTAGCAGTTTCTCAGTAGGAAACCTACCTTTCTTCTTGAGCTTCTCAATCCTCTCCTCCTCCTGAAGCTCTTCCATTCTGATACACCATGTGTCAAAGTCTTCAGGGGTGATCAGTGGGGACTTGGTCATGGTGCCAATTTCCATATCAGCCTTGGAGAGAGCGGCCATTTGAGTGAGTGGTTTGTAGTGAGGAGTGAAAAACAGGTTGATTTGGATGGTAAGATCTCACGATCAAGAGCCTGGCACTCTGATACCAATTGCAGGATCGATTATGGTCACTCAGCAGATGGTTTTTCTCTCAAACTCACCTTGAACAACACTCAGCAAGAGTCTATGAAGAGTTGATCACAATATAACAAGTAACAAGCAGTAAATAAACACAGAATGTAAATTTTCAAGGTACTTTTATATATTGCCTCTCAACTCAAAGGATTACAAGACTCTTGGACTCAAATCGCTTATCTAAAGAGTTACAAGGAGAAGATATATATAATACTACCTACAGCCGGATATACTTTAATACCAGCTGGAAACCTCTAACCTAACATCTATACTACAAGACTCTAGGTGAGGTCTTTCAGACATTTTGCCTGAGAGTTGGTAGTCAGGACATGTCCCTGACTTACCTTTTGTCACCAACTAAAGTTGGTAACATGTACTATCATAAAAGGTGAACAGTAGAATAAACTATGGTTAACAACATGGCTCTTTAGGAAGATGCCATGCTGTATCAGAGGTCTGCAGCGGACTGTCAGGGACCATACTTATATCTACTGGACATAGCATTGTCTTCCGAAGGATAAAGTACTTCGGAAGAATAACTTCTTCTGAAGCCACTTATACTTCGGAAGACTGCTTCTTCCGAGGCTTGGAGCCTTCTTTGTCTTCGAAGCAGACTTTGTCTTCAGCTCTTTCATCAGACTTTGTCTTCGGAAGCAGACTTTGTCTTCAGCTCTTTCATCAGACTTTGTCTTCGGAAGCAGACTTTTGTCTTCAGCTCTTTCTTCAGACTTTGTCTTCGGAAGCTCAGACTTTGTCTTCAGCTCTTTCATTAGACTTTGTCTTCAGAAGCTTTCAGACTTTGTCTTCGGAAGCTTTTAGCTGTTGGCTTCAGCTGTAGTCTTCAGACACTCGGAAGATCTCATGCTTGACTTCGGAAGCCTTTGAATATAGCACCAAGATGACTATGTGAAGTGGCTTTGGTTGCACCAGCCTCATTATGACCCAACACTTATGTTGTAACGAGATTGTAATCGTTAGGTTTTATCAATGAAATCATTTGATTATTGTTTGTACTATTGTATGTCTTTTGGTTTATCACCTTCCGTCAAGAACATGCTCGGATGTTTATTGATCCAGTGACTTCACAATTGGTATCAGAGCCGGTTACTGCTGGAATGATCTAACAATCATTCTAGCAACCTGAGCTCTTGATTTCTGGATCAAAGTTCAGATCTTGACGTTAAACCCACTTCATGTTCTTCGTGTTTTACTCAGATCTGGGTACGTGTGGTGTTTCTATGTTAAAATCAAATTCGAAACCACGTTTCTATCACCCTTGCGAATCTGATGATGTCTATCTTGATTCGGTTCACGTAAAATTTGTAAGATTAGGGTTTTGGGCAGCCCTGGCGGCTGTAGATCTGAAAATCTACGTGCAGACCCGTTCATGCGACTGGGCCATGCGAATGGACCATTCGTACGACTGGACCATGCGAATGGACCATTCGTACAACTGGACCATGCTAATGGACTATTCGTGCGACTGGACCAGTCGTATGTTCAATCGTGCGACTGGACCAGTCATATGTTCAATCGCCCGAATGAGCCATCTGCACTGACTCATCCGCATTTGTTCCAGACCAAAAAAAGAGTCTGGAACAGCTTCTTGCACGATTTTTTCCCTAAACCATTTTTATCAGTCGGAAAGCCTTCTGAAAAAGTTTGGTAAAATAAAATTTTTTTGGGGAAAATTATCGGGTCATGTATAGTTCATCTTCGGGTCAATAGTGAAATTTTCCTGGAGAGTCTATGCAAGAGTTGAGGATGAGCAAAGCACATTCACCCTGAGGTTCTTATGTCAAACAAGTTCGATGGATACCCCATTATTCGTTGGACATCCAGAATAGGTGAATGTTGATAGAACACGAAAGAGAGAAGAGAAGATGTCAGCTGTCGGTGCTGATTTTGTGGGGTAGTCGGGAGCATCTGACTATTTATGGGCCAATCAAGTTATATTTATCCGCACAGAGAGGATTCTCATTCTTAGGGGGAATCCATGTATAGAGAAATTGAAGACGCAATCAGAAAGTGATGATGTGAGCAGGTTTCTGATGATGAATCTACGTGCATGCTGATTTGTTTGATATTGTCAGCTGTGGATTGGAACCTTAAACCTTTTACCCAATACACCATATGAAGATGCCAGGAGAGCATAATGTTTATATATTGGGATATGCTGAATGTGAGGGGGAATCTCTACAGTTGTTAATGTTAATCAGGTTAGACTGTGTGAAGATTGAAGCAATGGAAAACTGTTCATGGAAAAATCAGTCATATGGGGAATCTTGTTGCTATGATGGTGTTCTACAAAGTAAACGAAAACTATTGTGCCTAAATTCATTTTCAGGGATACTATAGCAACCTAACGGATCGGCAACATTGGCTAATATGGTTGTTCGTTTGATTCTATTGGAAACCAGAGTAAAGATTGACTGAAGATTGTAAGAGGTGTTATCTACTATTCGCAAGCAACATCCAAGGGGGAATTTGTTGGAGCATATATAGTCATATATAGTGTGTCCGTCGCTTGACGAATAGTCTAGGCTTCACATGAAACTGGGTCATTCGCAGGAGCATATGTGAATGAGACTCAGTCGTACGACTGAGCCATGCTAATGGACCAGTCGTGCGACTGAGAGATGCGATTGGGGCATTCGTAAGACTGAGCCATAAAATTGGTCCAGTCGTACGATTGAACCATACGCATGGTCCAGTCGTACGATTGAACCATACGCATGGTCCAGTCGTACGATTGAACCATACGTATGGTCCAATCGCACGAATGGGCCCAGTCGCATCTAATATGGGCCGAAGCCTATATATACCCGTTTCAGTGTGTAGAAACCAAGGGGTTTTTGATAGTGTGCCCGGCGCCCAGGCGCTGCCGGATGAGAGGGGAGATCATGCTCGATCTCCCCTTGCCAAAAGTCTTGATTCTTATGTTGTAACGAGATTGTAATCGTTAGGTTTTATCGATGAAATCATTCGATTATTGTTCGTACTATTGTATGTCTTTTGGTTTATCACCTTTCGTCAAGAACATGCTCGGATGTTTATCGATCCAGTGACTTCACACTTCCTCTTCTTTTGGAAAGGGAGGTTGTATGATTTTGTTCACACTCCTGGGCACCCTAACTTATTTCCTTATGGGTGAAATAAGTTGACCATCTCGGAACACAATATTATTTTACTTTTACGGCTAGAGGTTGTTGTTTTGTCAGAGTAGGAGCTGGCTTTTCTTTCTGTGATAAAAGGTGGGTAAAGGGGGTTCCACCCTTTTATCTCATGTCGGATGACTTTCTTCTTTCTTTTTTGCTTGGCCTGATCTATCGTTGTGTTAACTATTTTAGCAAGGACCAAGATATATGGATTCAGCCTCGGCTTATGAGCTTGGCTTGGCCATGTTTCTAGCCGAGGCCTTGAATATATATCTTCCCATGTCATCAACTATATTATAATACTTTAGATTAATATTTAAATTTATTAGTGAATATTATCTTATTTGAATAGTTAAGTATACAATTATTAAATACTTTTATTATAATAATAATAATAATAATAATAATAATAATAATAATAATAATAATAATAATAATAATAATAATAATAATAATAATAATAATAACATTAATAACAATTAAATTTAATAATAATAATAATAATAATAATAATAATAATAATAATAATAATAACATTAATAATAATTAAATTATAATAATAATAATAATAATAATAATTAAATTTATAAATAACTATTATCTTATTTGAATACTTAACTATATAAGTATTAAATATTTTTATAATAATGATGATAATAAAAATCTATAGTCATATTATCTATACTGGAATATAAACCATTTAATAAGTATACACCTGTAATTTTACTTAAATTTAAGACACTTAATATAAATTTTTAAATATAAGGTACAAGTGTTATATACAATAGTTCCTAAATTGCCCATATTTAATAAATTTCTCTCAACTAATACATTATTTAATATATATTTATTTTAAGTATTATCTTATTTATAATATTAAATTAATATATATATATATATATT
Source organism: Flaveria linearis (assembly GCA_024085815.1). Taxonomy (NCBI): domain Eukaryota; kingdom Viridiplantae; phylum Streptophyta; class Magnoliopsida; order Asterales; family Asteraceae; genus Flaveria; species Flaveria linearis. Next base: position 13,434,156 of record CM044016.1, on the reverse strand, counting down.
TACTATTTATATTTTTATAACTTAATACTATTTATTTTAAGTATTATTTTATTTAAACGCTTAAGTATATAATCACTAAATATTTACATAGTTATATAATAATAATAATAATAATAATAATAATAATAATAATAATAATAATAATAATAATAATAATAATAATACCCAAATATATCAACGTTTGAGACAGATCTGAAAAAAGAATAGAAAAATTACGAGTAATGAAAATGTAGGTTTTTTCAATGTTAACGCAATAATTTTTTTTCCTCCAAACTAATAAAATACCTACTTCCTTTACTTGCAATTTTACGTTTAAATCTTTAAGAATTTTTTGAAACAAATTACAACATTTTTACTTTTTTTTTTCAAATTGATACCTTTAAGCCCTCGAGTTACGTTAAATTTATATTTAATCACCTAAAATTTTTTTTATAAATTTCATACTTAAGCCTTCGAGTTATGTCATATTTATATTTAATCACCTGAACTTTTTTGTTAAAATTTATACTTAAGCATTCGAGTTATGTCAAATTACGTACCCACTAGTATCTAATAGCATACAAAAAGGTATGTGCATGAAACACAACTCCTACTTTTTTTAACTTTGAGCAAATGGCTCCTTATATAGTAAATGGGTTCTATTTTTATTTTTCTACACAACCGATATGTGATAGGAACATGTTTATATAGTTTTGAATTAGAGACATAATTATAAATGATGATGTTTTTATGCATCAACACTTATATCAAATGTAATAATACTTTTTTAATTGTCTTAAAGTTGAATTGAAATTACCAAATTGTCTATTCAAATACTTTATAAAGTAATATAGATATTAAAATAGTTTGTAGGCTTCATTTATATCAAATCTTATAGAAATAAGAGGTCTAGTGATAAATGCTTATGTCTTTAAACTAGTAGTACACCCTATGCTCCATGGGAAAAATAAGAGGAAAATTAAAATGCCCTTACATACCTAAACAAAATGCTACACAATTAAAAACATAAAAAAAGAATCTAAAAAAGTTGTAAAAGAAAAAGAAAACGAAAATGTTTAAAAAAACAGAAATGTTTGGACCAAGGTTGCTAGGTGAAGGAGTGTGATTGTTACCGATGAGCCAACGACACTTTTGGCGTTAAACGCCTACTCATATTCTATTAAACAATAAAACAATTGGGTAAAAACGGCCCAATCACCAAGCCCACGTGGCATTATCATCAAAACCAACCAATAATGATTTTGAACTGTTCATCCTCTCTGTACATGTGTATACTCTTAATTTGTTAAAAATTGATTTAAACTTTTTAATGATAAAAGCAAAAATCCACTGATCTATCTCTAAATGACACCTTATGCCTATAGTCCACTATGAAACTTAAACGTTCACTATTTGTGAGAGAGACCATTAATGCATTCGTACTAGTGGGCTAAACATCGTTTGGAATGTAATTAGATTGTTTTAAATAGTGTTTGGTATGTTAAGATCGATCAAAAGAATAGAATGAATCACTTAAATGAAATATAATACTAATTTTTTTGTTTTTAGTTTTACAACCTAATGACTTTATTAAGGTTGAAAATGACTTGTTTGGTAAAAATTATCATTTATTTGCTTACATTCATTAAAAACATGACATTGTTTATTTTTTATTTGTGATGTGTGTGAATTATAAAGTATTCTTTGTTTATGTTAAATAAATATAAAATTATTGATGGTTTTACAACTTTTGATTTTGTTTATTTTTTTATTTGTGATGTGTGAATATTATAAAGTATTCTTAGAATATGTTAAATAAATATATGAGTAAATCTCGGTTTTGGTCCCTGTGTTTTGCAATTGGACTCCACTTGAGTACCAACGTTTATTTTGTCTCCACTTCAGTACCAAGATTAAAAAAGTTGTCTGTTTCAGTCCAATTTTACAACGGCGTTTGAATGTGCCGTTAAATAGGAGGCACGCGCGCTGCACATGAGGGTATTTCGGTCATTTCATGTGTAAACGGTCTCTTTTGTTGTGTTTGTTGCACTCGTATATATACACTCATATCTCCGTCTCTATCTCTCTCTCTCTCTTTCTCTCTGTGTGTTTGTTGCAGTTGATGAAAATGGTGATATGTTCATGTGGATCTCCAACAAGAATCATCACGTCTTGGACCTCAGCAAACCCGGGACGTCGCTTTCATTGTTGTGCTAACACGGTAAGACCTAAATTGTTAGGTTTCAAGATTATTGTATGTTTGTGAGTTGTGTTGACCCTCCTGTCTGTGCAGGTTACGAGTTGTGGGTTTGTGAGTTAGGTTGACCCTCCTCTGTGTGCAAAGGCCACTCGAATTATATCCGGATTGTTGAAATCCAATAACAAATTACAAGCTGATTGTAGAGCTTAGCATTTCAACTTTCAAATGAAAAACTCAAATTTGTATTAGGTTTAAGTTGGTTGTTCTTTGTTATGTATTTGGTGTTTAAATGATGTAATAGAACTTGCAATGGTAGTGGGTTTGGTTTATGTATTTGGTGTTCAAATGATGTAATAAAACCCTGTAATGGCAGTGGATTTTGCTTGCAATGGTAGTGGGTTTTGGTTTATGTATTTGGTGTTCAAATTATGTAATAGAACCCTGTAATGGTAGTGGATTTTGCTTGCAATGGTAGTGGGTTTTGGTTTATGTATTTGGTGTTCAAATTATGTAAAAGAACCCTGTAATGGCAGTGGATTTTGCTTGCAATGGTAGTGGGTTTTGGTTTATGTATTACAAGTTGTTGTTATATGCTTTCAAATGTAACAAATGGTACACTACAGATGAAGTCAAATAGAACATGCCATAACCATAATGTTAACAAAATACATCATTGTTTAACAAACATAAGACAGTACAAAATACATCATTGTTCAACAAAAACTGATAAAACAACAACTAAACATCTTGTGTTGCTTGTGGAGCTTCCTGTGACACTTGTTATGACCCCCTTGACCAGTGCAGGATCTTTTGTTATGGCCCTTCTTGTTACACTTTAAACATGTAGAATATCCCTTCTTAACAATCTTGCCCCTATCATTGATTTCACTCAATTCCTCTGCACTTTTCTTCCTTTTTTTCTTGGCCTACCCACCTGAGTATGATGTTTTGGGGCTGTTAGAATTGTTGGGCATGCTGATGGTGTCCACAAGTCTCTCCCATTGATTGGGTCAATGGTGTATTGGTAAACATCTTTCCAAGTTTGAAGCCAATAAACTCTAGAAACCCATGACTCTGGAATTGTAGCCTCCTCACCCCCCTTTGAAAGATCCCATATGGCTGCCACTGTATGCTTACAAGGCATACCAGTGAGCTCCCATTTCCTACATGAACAAGTTTTCTTCCCCAAGTCAACCATCACTTGATCTAACCAAGGCCCACTAACCTGATATTTGTTTACTCCAGCCATGATGACATTGTACTCTGCAGCCTCAGATTTATTGAATTAAAGGTCTTAGTTGCATATGGTGTTAAAGGTCCTTCACACTTGGCAATCAACTTGTGGACTCCTACAATCCTTTTCATCATGTACTCCCTTATGTATTCTAACCAACTAATTATAGGCCTATCTCTACCTCCTACCAATTGTCTGTTAAAGACCTCACAAACATTATTAAGCAGTATATCACACACTGCTCTTCCCGTAGTTATTACACCAGAAAGAACAAGGTAGTTATTATAAAATAGCACTAATTATTTAGTTTTAACCAAATAAGAACATATATTACCACTAAAATAAGCTCTGCTCCAGTGTTGTGGGGGGATTTCTTTTAACCAATCATGCAAAGAACCATCTTGTTTTCTTACTGCTACCATTGCCTTTTCAAATTGAGGGACTGTTGTTGCCATTGCCCAACAGCAGTCAAGATTTGACCTGGATATGGACCCTTCATAAAGCATCCATCTAAACCCAGTAGATCCCTTCCACATGCCTTAAAACCAGATTTCATAGCACCAAGACATATGTAGATTCTTCTAAATTGTCTACTTTCACTTGCTGGATTGCACTCCCTTTCAACATCAATTTTTATAGTTGTCCCCGATTTGATCTCAACAATTCATCACAATAATCCCTCAACAATTCATATTGCGCCTTGTAATCACCATGTACCTTATGAAGGGCCATCATTTTTGCCTTAAAGATTTTCTGAATTGAAATCTTTACCTGGTTTTTCTTTTGTAGCAGATCTTGTAGGGCCTTTAAAGGTATAGTAGGGTTAGAATCAATTACTTGCTCCACTTCTCTTGCAACAGAGCTAACAGTATACATCCGTATCTCTCTTGTCTGTAAACAGTCATGTTGCTCAATGAAAGTCTTCACACACCACATATCTTGTTTATTGGTTCTAGATATATGCAAAGTCCAAGGGCAAGTGGGCTTTGGATTCTTTTTCCTTGCTTTTTTATTTAATGCACTTGAACCACCAGCTTTTGAAGATTCCTCACACTGCTGGGACCCACCATCTTTTAGAACATCTCTATTTTGCCCTTGGTTGCAAACAAAACTTGGATTATGCCCTTGACAAACAACCCTAAATCTACGGTTGTCATTTTTCACAATACAAAGTTGCCTTCTAGTCTCAATAGCATTTTTCTTAACTGCCAACTTGATTTGTTCTTTGTCACTTATAGTTTGACCAACATAAAAAGGGCTGATGCAACTGCTTTCCAGTTTTTTTTTCCTTTCTCAACTGTTTTAATCTTTTGTTTAATGGAGTATCCTCATCTTCACTTAAACTGTCAAAGTCATCCAGATCTATTTGTGCAGTCTCCTCATCAACATCATTATCTATTTCCATCTCATTTTCTACATCCATATCAATAGCTGCTCTAAATTCATTCATGTCCACCTCCACATCCTCTACCATGTTATCTTCATCAACAATAAAATCAGAATCCCCATCTGCACTACTATCCATTTCAGCTATGTTAACTTCACCCTCGGCCATGTTATCCCTTTCATCTTCATCATTAACTTCACCCTCAACCATGTTATCCCTTTCCCAGTCATTGTTATCCCTCTCAAAGTCATTATTATCCCTTTCAAAGTCATACTCATTTATAAACTGGGCTATAAATGTATTATCATCCATGACATTCACATGACCTTCACCAACAGCCTCACTAACATTCTCTCCTACATGATCACTAACATTCACATCACCTTCACCAACAGTCTCACTAACATTCTTTACTTGACCTTTACAGCCTCACTAACATTCTCTCCTACATGATCACTAACATTCACATGACCTTCACCAACAGCCTCACTAACATTCTCCACTTGACCTTCACCAACAGCCTCACTAACATTCTCTACTTGACCTTCACCAACAACCTCACTAACATTCTCTACTTGACCTTCACCAACAGTCTCACTAACATCTTCATCACTAGACCATGGGTTATCATTATGCCACTCAAGTGCTAATTGTCGTTTACAATTATAAGGCCCAACATCAACAATCTCCTCAATCACTACTTTAGAACCACCGTCAGGTGATTGAAAGTATGTGTTTAGCTTAGTTTTACCATGCTCTGTATAAATCTCTATCAACTTAAGAATAGATACATATTGCAACATTTTTGGTACATCCTTATCATTCCCAAGAGCTTGTAGACCGAATCTAAATCTTGCCCTGGAATCTTGAAGTGATAGTAAATTACCTCATCTTCAGGATAGCCTAAAGCTTTGATAATTGCATCAATCACATGGCAGAGAACACATCTTGATCAACTAGGTCCATAAAATTTACCTTGCCATGCACGTATCTTCTAAGTGGGAAGCCCACAAACTCTCCACCGTGATAGATTTTTAAAGAAAACAAGTTTGGTTCTTGACCTGCATTAACAATGCAAATCAGACATTGCAAAACAGAATTCAAAATTCGTTGGCAAAGATTGAATGCACTTACCGTATATTTCTAGAGTATCATACTCTACTTCAGTGACAGCACGCAAATGCCACATGACGAATTGACGAGGAGTGAAATCAGAGAAGTGAAAAACGTGGGGGATGAGTTTAAGAGATTTGACCTAGTTTCAATTTGATCTTATGCGAACACAGAGACCAATTACACATGAAATGACCGAAATACCCTCATGTGCAGCGCGCGTGCCTCCTATTTAACGGCACATTCAAACGCCGTTGTAAAATTGGACCGAAACAGACAATTTTTTAATCTTTGGTACTGAAGTGGAGACAAAATAAACGTTGGTACTCAAGTGGAGTCAGATTGCAAAACACAGGGACCAAAACCGAGTGTGTGTTCACAACGTCTTGCTTACATTCATGTACAAAATTCCACTATGATAAAAACCAAATATAATATCGTCTTCTATTCTTGATTGTTGTTAGCATTTTTTGTACGTAAAATCATCCCATCAAACATGTGACATAAGTTTCATCCACCTCCAAACTAATACTCAAAATGCAACATCATCTATAGATTAATAAGAGCTCATTGTACATAGGTGATATTGATGATTGTCTGCTACAAATATGATATGAGTTTGAATCATTCTATGTACGTGATATTTAGAGTAAAGGATATTAAAAGAAAAGGAAGATGGGTTAATAAAAGCATGATTCATGGACGGCTTAAGGCCAAGCAGGAGAATTCATTTAACTTTAACCTATGTGATTTATTTATTTTTATAAGTAATATGTTATAAGTCGTGTAATTTTATTAGTAGGTGGCTTAAATAATGATAAGTCTATATTATTTAACTAGATTAGAAGCACATGTCACGCGGTTTGGATAATAAAATCAATATAATTCTCAAATTTGTACATACTTGTAAAAACTAAAAGCACATTGTAAATTTAATAATAAAAAAATGAGATGTTACATTTAAAATTTACAAATACTCAAAATACCTTTTGTATACAACATCTAGTATTTGATTGGTACCTTTACCATCTTTATCTATAATCAGTAGTTTTAATTTGCTATACTTTTAAAGCTTGTTCTTTTAAAAACAAACCAACCCTAGATAGTGATTATCCCTATCTCTTGTTTGTCGTCATTGTAAAACAAACAGCTATTCGAATTCGTGATCTTTTAAATTTAAAAGAATTTCTTTTGTCTGAATTGAAAATGTCAAACAAATTCTAGGTATAAAAGTGTGAGTTTCAATATTAAGTGTACAAATAATCTCAGCTTTTATTACATGATTATTAAGTGATATCACCTTTAGCCTAGTTCGGTGACATAAACATTTTTCTTATCAATATTTCGTAGCGGCATTACTAGAACACCGGCCTTATATACCATGTTATGGTTTGCCACATCTGGGAGTTTTAGTCCATTTAGAAAATCAGGTTAGTATTTCCATGAAGATTATCATGAACATACTCTGATTGACATATAGTATTTGAACTAAGGTGTTGTTTTTATTTTTTGGTGCAAGTATTGCTCTTTCTTTCAACAATCTTGAATTTTTAAAATTTTCCAGAACTAAATGTTAAACAAAGTCAATCTATTCAAACTAGGATAAAATTAATCAACAAGGAGAATGTCATCCGGTATATGGATAATTGCTTCTTCATCAATTAAACCACCAACTTTTCCCTTTATAATGTTCAAAAGCCATTCCACAAATATCTTTGTTTCTTGAATATCTATAGAATCATAGTTGTTTGCCGTATGTTAAACATATCATTAAAGATGAAGATTTGAAGCAGGAAGTACATCTTGTGACTTGATTAATCAATAGAAACACATGTTTATGGGTTCCTAGTTTTAATGTAATTTAGACTTTTGAATCAAATTTTCACTATTTGTGTATGTTTTTAGTGCAATAATTAGTGGTTTGGGGTTGTAATATAGAAGCAGGAAGTACATCTTGTGACTTGATTAATCAATAGAAACACATGTTTATGGGTTATTATGTTGATGCTCTTCATATCTTATACATTTCTTATTGATTTGATTGATTGAATAATAAATAAATTGATATTTATTTATTATTCAGATCTATTAGGTCACTAAGTTGCTTCATATTGGATCTTAAAGGACCTACAATATCTGATGCTTCATTTCCTATGGTCAATCTTGTTTTTTTCAATAATCTAAGGAGTTTTGTTTTTTCCCCAAAGATAGGAGGAATTTAAAGACAAACAATAGGTAGAATTTGTCTAAAATCTCATTCAAATATAATTACTTTTCCTCCAAATGGTAATTCAGAGTACATTCCTTTTTGACAAATCAACATATTTTAAAAGTTCTATCCAAAGCTTCAAATGCATCCTAATGAACTATTGGTGTTTCATCCCAGCTAACTGATAATATTCTTTTTAATGAATAGGCAATGTCGTTATTTCACTTTATAGTACAATAGAATCCTCGTTAAGATTTATGAGAATTAGAAACTGAGAGTGTAGTATCCTACATCTTGCTAATAATAAGATGCAATTCCACTAGATGTAACATTTAACATGGTCTCACCTTTAGATCTTAGGGTTACAAATAATGTCTTCCAGAGAAACATTTTACTGGTGCCACATGTAACCATAAAAAAAATACACATCCTTTCTTACTAGTGTCACACCCCTCCTTAAGTGGAAACACATTAATATAACCAAACTATTTATCAAACGAACATTGCTTTAAAAAAACAAACTAAATTGATAGTTCATACAAAAGACTAAGGTTACACAATGTATTTTTAAGTATAGAATCGAAGCTTCACAAAATATATTCTTAATAACAAAAGACAATATGTAGAAATTTCCATGAGTACACAATCTTTTATGCTTCTACGAACCACTTAGTTGTTACTTATAAAACATGCTAAAGTTGGTGATTTTATAGATTTTATGACTTGTTAAAATAATTTAATGATAGCCTTTATTATACAAAGAAACATATAAATAGACTGTAATATATATGAGTCCACAACCAAACCTATTGATCTTCTTAAATTGCATGTGCTAACGCCTTATAACAAACACAACATCAGTAGCAAATATAAATACATACATAACTAAAGTAGGGTAAGCATCAATAACAAGTTCAAACCGGATTCAAACAAAAAACATACCTAGTGAGTTCCAAAGTTTAAATTGGATTCAAAGACTCAAAAATGTTTAAAATCATCCTTATAAAGGCGTTAGGCACTAGACGCAAGGATTCCATGAACTTAGTGGCGGACCTTTCAAAACTAGTTGATTCATACACTGACAATTGTCATAACCACGTCAAGGAGGAAACACGGGAATGTAACAAACCGTTTACCAAAACACATTGTTTACCGAGAAAGTCTAACGAGTCATTACATTGTCTTGAACTTACCTAATGCAGATACATTTGTCTCAAATCTATGCTAACAAATTCGGTCACACCAAGTCCTTAAGTCTATTTCTATTCACGAAGTCTGTCACCTCACAGTATACATACGTCTATAATGTCCACACCTAACAACATACTTAAAAAGGTCAACTAGAAAGTTAATGAGCTCGCATGTTTAAGATATAAATAAGTCAGTCATGTTGTGATAAGTCAAGTAAAAAATTAAAGAACAAGACAAGGACAATATAGTTACACGTAACACAAGTAAAGTAGGGCAGTCAATAGTACCACAACCAAACCTTATCATGTTAAGAGGTGCTACAAGCCATAGTGGCCCAAGCATAGTTCAAGTAAAGACCTTGGAGTAAAACAGTAGTGTACGTTGTTTATAGCAAGCAAGTCAAATGGTACGTACTATCCAATATCTAGGGGTGTAAACAAGCCAAGCCGACTTGCAAGTCACTTAAGATCAGCTTGAAAATAGCTCGAATCGAGCCGAGCTTAAACGAGCTCGAGCCCGAACTCGAGCTCAGATTATTGCTTGCTTACTAAACGAGCTCGAGCCCGAGCTTCAGGATATCAAGCTCGAGCTGGCTCGCAAGCCTAAACGAGCTTTTTGTATATATATTTTTTTATTTACATTAAATATATATAAATACATATTTACATAATTTATATTATTAAATATATTATTATGATAAAAAAATAGTTAAATAGTATATATTATGTTATATATAAAAAGTATGCTTATAAATAATTATAAAATATTTATAGAAAAAATAAAAATTTAATAATTTAACAACAAACGAGCCGAGTCCGAGCTTGAAAATTTTATGACGAGTCGAGCTTGAGCTTTATAAATAAAACTATTAACGAGCCGAGCTCGAGTTTCGTAAAACCAAAACGAGACAAGTTCGAGTCTAAGCGAGCTCGGGCTCGGCTCGGCTCCTTTACACCCATACCAATACTCGTCCACGAAATCCATCTAGAAGTTAGGTGGTTGGATAAGATAAGTCAACTCCAATAAAGTCAAGACAGTTAATCATGTCTAAACAAATCAAGTCAAATTAAGTAAAGTCAAGTTAGTCAAATAACCAATCAAGTCAAAACCGATCAACTAAATCCAGTCAAGTGAAGTAAGTGTGTACAACGTAGAAATCCAATTCTTTAGAGTCATGAGTTAAAAGTAAAACGATCATGCATTCCCCTCATAAATAGTAAGAAAAAAGCCATAAACTCACCTGATAGTGATAAAAGTCCGTGAATGTACTATCAACAAGTCCACAAATAATAAGTCATAGAAAGTCCACAACACAATCACATAACATATATAGTCCTACACGGTACGTTACCTTAATAATATAAGACATATGACGACTTACTTTACTATGTCTTCAAGTCTAAAAGACAAGGCATTGGTGAACTTCTTAATATAATGACAAGTATTAATCTTATGAGTCTTAATATATAATACATTAACCTTTTTATATGTCTTGTAACAATTGTAATTTATAATTGTTAATTATAATACATCTAGTCTATGTGCTCTGTAATCTTGTAAATGTTTCAACTTTGGCACTTTGTGACAAGTTTTTAATAAGTCTAATAAAGTTATTTGAGCAGCTTCTTTTTACACATTTTATATCCTTGTTTTGAGAATATATTAATAAAAAATTTACAATTTATTAAGTAGTTTAAGAGTCTCAACAATAATGGACAAATTAAGATCACACAGAAACTAAATTTTCGGTGCACTCAATTTGTGTTTGAAGGCCCAAACCTTTATGAAATCAAGTGAGACCGATTGAGTTTGAAAGATGACACATGGAACTAAATTCCAAAAAAAAAAAATCATCCCATTTGGTTAAAAAATTATATGAGTTATGGTCATTTAAAATTGAATAAAGTTTTCTAGCAGACCGTTAGACAGAAAATAAAACATGAAATCAAGTTCAAAACTCGGTTATATCAATGATTTTGATCTATACATTAATGAGTGAGATGTTTATATATGATTTTGATCTATACATTAATGAGTGAGATGTTTATATAAAATAAATGAATGATATTGCATAAAATTATAAATATGAAGCAGTTACTAGAAGGTGATTTTTAATGAAAACATAAGAAAGTTTGTTTGTAAAGTTATATCTCACATAAATAATGAATGTTCATGAAAGATTATGAGTTTTTCACGATTGATTATATAGAAAATACATGTGTGTATGCGATTTTTGATATGAAACTCATGAATTACTAAGTATAAATGTAAGAAAAATACTAGAAGCATAAAAGGGATTATACCAATCGGAGAATTAATGATGCTAAAATGAAGATTAAATCCTCTTGATCAAGTTGCTTAAAGACTCTATGTAGATGATTTCCTGTGTGTTTTCTGGCCACCAAGAGAGATAAAAGGAGAGTTTGATCTTGTGAAAATAAACAATAGTGTTGGTGTTTTGACGACGGTCTTTACTAATAGCTTAATAGTGATAAATGGGATTTGATGGAGTGTCTGTGTAACGTTCCCTAACTGCCCATGATGGTCGAGAACTTTAAGAGGGTCAGAAGGGGTTCTAGAATTTTTTTTAATAAATTTTACATCACAAGTCTTGTTACATGTGACATGTAACATGTTAATTAGTCCATTTCCTTAGAGTCTTGTAACATATAAATATGGATTTAATATTTTATCACTTTAGTTACCATTTTACGTATTATAATCCATTAATATTACTACTAATAATAATGAAATATTCATGCTGTTTCAAATTCAAATCACTAATGTATGCCAATAAGATGCAACTCATAATTAAGATTCTAAATTTTATAGTCCGAGTACCAGTTTTCATTATGTTTATTAAACATAACAAGAGTTATGTCTAGCCTAAGTCGAAGGAACGTCTAATGCAGAATCGTTGCAGGGGAGTAATGCAATAGTTTCACAAGGTTGGAGAGAAACAAACAAGAACACTTAACAGGTTAAATAGGAAACCGGTTTATGAAACGATGAATAAAAGTAAAGAACACAAGCAGAACATAAGTATTTGGTTTTCAAGAATAGTGTATATTGCTCTCAAGTGTTTTACAATTGTTACAAGGCTTAGTCCTAAGAACCGTACCTGAAGGTCAGCTGGAACACTAATCTAAACAACAAGATCAATGTAAAGTTAAAGACAGATTGTCTTTTGACTAATGACTATGACATGTTATAATTGACATTCTTATCTATTATAAAAAAGAATAAAAGTATAAAGTAAAAAGTTACATACTTTAAAACTTTAATCTACGGTTGATAAAAGTACTGAGATATCACCAACTTGTATAAGTTGGTGAGTCTTCAGAAATGACAGCGAAAAGTTGTTCAGCTTTTATCACAAGCATGTCAGAGAAAGCATGTCTTCTCTGTCTTTGAAAGAAATCAGTCTTTTGGCTTTGGAAGACTTTGTCTTGAAGCTTCATAAGACTTCATTTTTGGCTTTGAAAGAAATGGTCTTCTGGCTTTGGAAGATTTGACACTTAGAGAACTTTTTAGTGATTTTGTCAAATCTTCCTAAGTAACTTTCTCTGTACTTCAGTATGCATGCTGAAAGCTTTTTGATTGCATCAGTCTCTAAGTTAACTCTTACATCTAAGTGTGAATACAATACGTCTCAACTAATAAGTCAAAGACAAAGTTAGAACCTGAAAAATGACGCTAGTTACACACCTTAACAACCACTTCATTACTTGATCATAAAGTGTCCATGATAAGCATAGTTTTTTTAATGTGCCATCTCTCACTGCTCTATTCATGCGTGCGAGAATATAATATCGGTAGAGAGTGAAAATTATGGTGATGACAAGTTAGGTTTCCATAACATAATTGAAATAACTCAATTTGGGGCTTCGAATAAAATGATATCCATAGCAATGAAGAAGTCACATAGGTTTGTTGTATTGCATTTTGTCATCCAGAGACATCCACAATGACTAATCTTCTAAGAAAACTAGAGAAATCAAAGAGAGATTTCAATCGAGACTTAATTGACCTTTTCACCAACTTGAAACGCACAGATGAAGCCTGTGCAATAGGTTTATTATGAGGATGTTTTTTAACTATGTATCTCATATTGGTTGATTAGTTAGGCTAACCTCTAGTTGACTGCAGGTTGATTCTGAAAATTTTTTTTTGCAGGATAATGTTTCTTTCTTTTTTTCTTTTTCTTCTTTTTTTTTTGAAGAACAAGAAGTAGTGGAAGAAGTCATTCGATGTAGTTGCTCATCATAAATATGAAAAATGCTGGGGAGCTTCACTGCAATCCATTAACATAAGAGCATCATTTTTAATTTTTGTATTTTGTTTCAAGCTAAATGTAAGTTCGATGTATCGCTTGAAGGGTTTGTTGAGATTATTAAGTAATATTTAGTACTATTCAACTTGAAAATCTTATAATTATTATTATTGAGTAGTATTCATAAATGAGATAGGAAAAAAACAATTTTATATATCACAAATGAGATTGCTCTAGTCTTGTAAGGCCCCTGACCCTGGAAAGCCCCACAGTTGATCATTCATAGCAAAACAAGGACTTAAAACATTCATTTAGATAAATATTTACAGCAGAGAAGTACATCAAGTTTCAATCCATTACAACATAATTCAAATAAGACATTAACATTGTCTTTAAAATATCAAATAATCTTTAAGAGTTTGTTTAACAATCTTTTGAATCAGGGATGCCAGTCTTCGGTTTCCAAGAAGCTCTAGGTCCATGCTTACATCCACTCAAGTCCTACAGCTCACCTGTCAACTAATATGCATAAAAAGTCAGCTTCACTGAGTGAGTTCTAGGTGTAATGTATCAAGTATTTTTTTAGTAAGATATGTTAACTTTATCCTTCGAAAGTAATCATCACATAACAGAACATTAATATACACAGATTATCGCTTTACCAATGCTTTGTCATTAAGAATTTCGCTTAATTACTAACTATTACTCTTCTTTACCCGTCCTTTCCTAGTCATTATTGGTGCCTATGATAAACACAGGACTTTACCGACATGCCAATCCAGGCCTTACTGTCGTACCCATACATGCCATTATTGGTGCCTATGATAAACACAGGACTTTACGACATGCCAATCCAGGCCTTACTGTCGTACCCATACAGACCATTATTGTCATGCCAATCCAGGCCTTACTGACCTGCCTGTTTGGGCCTTTACTTTACTGACATGCCAATCCAGGCCTTACTGTCATGAGGGCACAACGAATACAACCCTCCTCTGTCATTTGCTTGCAAGGCTTTACTTTACAAAGGTACACATTATGGGCCTAATAATATTTCTTTAAGTTTCACTTACATCTTTAGTTATACAAATACTTGTACATGATAAGAAATAAACTCTTAGTCTATACATTCATATTTCATCAACAATGAGAAATAAACCATATAACCATCCCTCCGGGGGAAAGCGGGGGTTCGGGGGCGGCAACTCCTGATAGCGGGGTTCTAGGGCAGCAGCCCTTAGTGGGGTCCAAGGGGCAGTTGGTCACACAGATCGTCTATTCTGGGTAAAGGGTATTGATTCTTCATGGTCAGCTTATTCTATTCCCTGTAATCTATACACATCCTCATGCTACCATCCTTCTTCCTCACAAACAACACCGAAACACCCCATGAAGAAATGTTGGGCCTAATGAATCCCTTATCAAGAAGTTCTTGCAGTTGCGACATGAGCTCCTTCATTATGGACGTGGCTAGACGGTAGGGTGCTTTGGTAATAGGTTGGGCTCCTGATAGTAATTCAATCCGAAATTCTTTGGCAATAGGTTGGGCTCCTGATAGTAATTCAATCCGAAATTCTATCTCTCTATCCTGTGGTACTCCTGGCAGATCCTCCAGGAATACGTCAGGAAAGTCACGCACCACTGGTACATCCGACAACTCCTTCGCTTTATCTTTAACATCCTTGACATACGCTAGATACGCCCCACACCCTCTTCTCATACATTTCTCCACCTTGATCATGGAAGTGATCCTTGGCACTTTGCAGAAGTTATCACCGTAAATCGTAACTGGACTACCATCAGGAGCTGCTAATTGGATTATCTTACTGGCATATTATGTTAGCATCATGGGCAGCTAACCAATCCATTCCCAGTACGACGTCAAAACCGCCTAAGGTCATGTCAAACAATTGTGCGGGAAAGTAATGACCTCCTAGTTTTATGTGACAATCCTCTAACACCTTGACTATTTTAATGGATTTAACATAGGTCGTTTCTACTTCAAAAGCGTCATCTATTTCTCTAGTTTGAATATCTAAGGTAGCACAGAAAGATGCAGATACAAAACTTCTACTGGCACCATTATCAAATAATACGGAGGCACAAACATCATTGACAAGAAACATACCTGACACCACGTTCGGGTCTTTCCTTGCCTCCTTCTTGTTCATGGTGAAAGCCCTTGCCCTGGCCTTAGGCTTTCCATCATCCCCCTTATCATCATTCCCTCTTGTTCTCGAGCTCCCCGACTTAGCCTTCTTGCAATCCTTGTTGTGGTGCCCCGACTTATTACAGTTGAAGCACCTGTTCCATTACAGGCATTCTCTGGCTATATGACCAATTTTCCTACACCGATAGCATCCATAGATACCCATTTGACATTCTCCTAGATGCCACCACCCACACTTCCCATATTCCTTCATCTCATCAACCCCCTTCACAATCACCTGCTTAGCATCCACCCTTGCTTTCTTGTTCCCCGGTTGATAGCTACCACTTCCGTATCTCTTTCCATTGTTGTTCCAAACCTTTCTTAGTTCGCCCACTGCTACCGACCTCCGATGATCATACAACCTTCCATTGAGATCCACTGCCGACCTAAAAGTTCCAGGTCGGGCAGTGACCATGTCCCTACGAATGTCGGAGGCAACCCTTGTATGTACCTCTTAATCCTCTTGGATTGAGGAGTCACCAAGTCAGGCACCAGACTTGCCATTTCATTGAATTTCATGGTGTATTCTTGATGTGTCATGTTTCTAGCTTCCAAGCTTATAAACTCTTGTTCGATCTTATCAAGCTCTCTTTCCGGTCAGTACTTCTCTATCACCAATCTCTTCATTTCAGGACACTTCATCCTCTTAATATCCTCATTCTCAAAAGAGTCAACGATGTTATCCCACCAACACAGTGCTGGATCCAAAGTTAATGGGAAGCAAACTTCACTTTTTGGTCTTCTTGATACTCACTGATCCTTAGCACGGCTTCTATTTCCCTAATCCAATGCTAGGCAGTAGCTTCATTACAAGTACCATCTTACACCTTTGAAAAGCCCCATAGCTGCACCCCTTTGCCACCTCCTCAACCTCAGACTTGCCATCATTACCCTTTTCCTCAACCTTGACCACTTTCTTCTTATCAACTTTCTTTAAAGCCATATCCTTCTTATCATCACCCTTGACCTGTTCCACAACCTCCTAAGCAAGGCGGGCATCACACCAGATAGGATTTAGTGCACCTCTTAGGCAATAGCTTCCTTCAGTATTTCCTTCAACTTTGTTAGGTCAGTAGTAGGCTCCTCGGCTTCCTCAACCGGTTTCTTAACTGGCTTTCTGGTTGACCTTTCTGTTAGTTTTGCAGCTTTGCTTGCTACTTCTTTTGCCTTAGTAGGGGGCCTTCCCCTAGTGCTCCTCTGAGTGGGCATAGCTGGAACCGCTTTCTTTGGTGCCATCTCTCTATTCCTATAAGATTCAGAATGTAAATATGGTCTATCAAGGCAAATTCAGATCATGATAAGTTTTGTAATTTTTTAATAACAGTGGCCAGTTATGATTAATTACTTATTCAGAATTTCTCATATCCAAACTCTCCTATCTTGAGCCACACTAACACCTGAACCTACTATCCCTATTCTATACACGTATAGATCGCATAAATTCAGGTAGGCGCAACAGTTAATGTTATCATACTCTATCCTTGATTCAAACTTATGTAACAAGGAACTACCTATCAGAATAAAATCTTGGCATGGAGCTTTTTGGACTGACATCCTTCTACTTGGTCCCATTTTCGGTTTAAATTTAGGTTTATAAAATAGTTTTCCCAAATCTCTTAAACATTGGCTCTGATACCAACTTGTAAGGCCCCTGATACCGGGAAGCCCCACAGTTGGTCATTCACAGCAAAACAAGGACTTAAAACATTCATTTAGATAAACATTTGCAGTGGAAAAGTACATCAATTTCAATCCATTATAACATAATTCAAATAAGACATTAACATTGTCTTTAAAATATCAAATAATCTTTAAGAGTTTGTTTAACAATTTTCTGAATCAAGGATGCTAGTCTTTGGTTTCCAAGAAGCTCTAGGTGCATGCTTACATCCACTCAAGTCCGACAGCTCACCTATCAACTAATATGCATAAAAATTCAGCTTAGCTGAGTGAGTTCTAGGTGTAATTTATCAAGTATTCTTTTAGTTAGATATGTTTACTTTATCCTTTGAAGTAATCATCACATAACAGAACATTAGTATACACAGATTATCATTTTATCAATGCTTGTCATTAAGACTTTCGCTTAATTATTACCTATTACTCTTCTTTACCTATCAATTCCCATTTAGTATCAGTGCATATGATAAACATATGACTTTACCGACATGCCAATCCAGGCCTTACGGTCGTACCCATACAGGCCATTACTGTCATGCCAATCCAGGCCTTACTGACCTGCCTGTTCGGGCCTTTACTTTACTGACATGCCAATCCAGGCCTTACTGTCATGAGGGCACAACGAATACAACCCTCCTCTGTCATTTGCTTGCAAGGCTTTAGTTTATAAAGGTACACATTATGGGCCCAATAATATTTCTTAAGTTTCACTTACATCTTTAGTCATATATATACTTATACATGATAAGAAATAAACTCTTAGTCTATACATTCATATTTCATCAACAATGAGAAATAATCCGTATAACCATCCCTCCACAGGATAGCGGGGGTTCGGGGGCGGCAGCCCTTGATAGCGGGGTTCTAGGGGCAGCAGCCCCAAGTAGGGTTCAAGGGGCAACACCCCTGGCTTGAAAGCTTATTTTCTTATATAACATATTTTGTTATAGGAAAATTTATTTTCTTGTTAAAAACCTCTTGAAAACTTTGCCTTGAAAATCTTAGGTTTATTATGCTTAATAGCCCTAAAACATGAAAACACTTGTAAATAAGGGGATCTAGAACTCACGTGGTCGATAAGTAACCTTGCGTCTAAGTTATCTAGCCTATGATCAGGTCACACGGTCTGCATAATAGTTAACAGACAAATAGGTCATTATCTACATAGTTTCGCCAGCAATTTCGCTGGTAGTTTCGCTGTCAAATTCGCTATTAGTTTCACTGCCAGTTTCGCTGCTAGTTTCCCACGAGAGTTTCGCTGCCAGTTTCGCACTGCAATTTCGCTGCCAGTTGTGCCCAACTTTCGTTGGAATTTCCTACGTTCGCAAGATCTACTGGTCAACCTAAGCATTATCAAAGTTACCAGCGAAGCTATAGTTTTGCTGGAACTTCTCTTAGTTTCGCTGGAAGAACTACTAGTTTCGCTGATCGGGCTCACAGTTTCGCTGGACGTATAAAAATGATGAACCAGCCCATTTTTAACCTCAAATCTTAACTTTTTACGTCCAAAACCTTGGTTTTTCATCCATCAAACTATATCTAAGCATTTACATGATTTCATAAGTAAAAATGTGACCTTTATGTGATTCTTGTAACTGTTCCAACCCAAAACCCTAGTTTCCAGATCTATTCTAAAAAGATGTTTGGGGGACAATTCTTATCTGAAATCCTTGCTACTTCTTCATTTTTTGATGCCCCAATACTCAGGTCTTCAACCCTTAATCCACCAAGCCTCTAACCCTGATCTTTCCTCATGTTCTCTCTCTACTCTCTCTCTAGAATCCTTGTTGCTTGGGTTGCAAGTGTGTGTGTGTTGTGATGCCTGATTAGGGTTGTTTAAGGGTGGTAATGGGCTCTTAAGCCCATCTATCACTTAATCCATGGATCCAACTAGGTCCATAATCCATGTAGATATAAATATAAATATATATTTTTATCTCCCGACTTGACCCCGTTATTACTAAGTTGATTACTTCGATATTTCGAGGCATTACATGAGTTTTCATCAAAGACTAATGTCACACCCCCGCTTATAGCGGAAACACGAGGACGTAACGGACGGGATCGTCATAACACATTGTTAAGTTAATAGAGATGCATTAAATGAAGAAAGTCAACGTGTCATGACGTCACCCGACACAAATGGAGACTTGTGTCGCAGTTAGTCAATTCCACGACAAACATAGTCATACAAACCAAATAATTATAAGTCCCACAACCCGGGAAACAAATGAACATAAGTGAATGATGAAAATCAAGCAACTGTCACAGACATCCAATGAGTCTAAGTAGTGCAATCCTAAGGTCGTCGCTAAGGCAGCATCCCTAGCTATCCTCAATGATTGTTACCTTAAAAGATATGCTCAAAAGTCAACACATGGTTGGTGAGTTCACAGGTTTAAACATAAATTGAAAACTTGTTGCTGTGCATGAGTTATGGATCATAAGTGTATACAGTTTATCACAAGTAATATCACATGAGCATCACAACTAAACCTATGACGAACCACACAACAATTGTCGAAACATATTCACCCAGGGGTCGATCATAACCACAGTCAGTCTCAACTAGTATACTAACATACATGGGTGGGGGTGTCAACCCAATAGTACTATCAATATCTGTCCGTCGGCTCCAACACCGGAGTTAAATAGTTGTGATTAAAGAACCACAAAAAAACTCATGCATAAGATATAGCTTGCGAACAGTAACACGTTAATCCAAAATGAATTGAGTTCACAGCTAGAAAGAGTGAGCATACTTTTCCCCCAAAGATTTATAAAAATTGTAATGAAAATGGGGCCGTGAAACTCACCTTGATTGCGTTGTAAAGAAATAATGTTCGCACGACGATTAGAATTTCGGTTAACATGTGTTTCATTTAGTATGAACATAGTTAATGTTAATTATTGTTTTACAAGTGTAAGAGTCGTACGGTTTCGCGTTTCACAACTCTGTTACGGTGTTATATCATTTAAATAATTTTAACGTAATTAAAGTTTTTATAATAACGGATAAAGTTTAATGTAAAGTGTAAATAATTTTAATAATTATTTAAAGTAGGAAGATTTTAATTTTAACTAAATGTAGCGTTTGGACTCATAATGATTTATTAATTTAAACCCTAATAAAGAGATCCATTTTATAAGAAATAACTAAATTAATCTTTGTTATATTGTTTTATAAATATTTAATTTAAAAAAAATTACAGAAAATATGTTTGATGATTTAAAAATAAATAGAGTTATAAAAATGATTTTTATAATTTTTAGGAATTTTTCTGTAATTTTTAAATGCTTAAAAAGGCTTTAAAAAATAAATGAGGTTGCCCGGGGTCGAACCCGGGACCTCAAGGTGTGCATGTGTACGGGGAACCAGTGAACTAGGCATACAACCGCGATAAGTTCTGGTTCCAAATCTTTTAAACACAAACTAAAGGTTTTCCCCCAAATCCGAAGAACCCTAATTCAATTGGATCGAAATTGAGCATCAAATTGATTATGATAACAGAAATAAGCTTAGGGCTTTTAATCCCCTAATGAAATCGAGTGTAATGATGTGTTCAATTACCTGATTTGAATTCAATTCGATGCAAGAGACACCAAGAACAGGTCGCGGCTTTGGTGGTGTTCGAATGTGAAATTTTTGAGTGTTTCAGTAGGAATTGAGCTCAGAGGAAGATTATAAACAATTAAAAGTTCGTGGGTGCTCAATTACTTTGATTATTATAAGTCCTAGTGCGATCGCGGCCTGGATCTCGGCCGAAGTGGGGTGGTTGGGTCGATCGCACTACTCAATTTCTAATTTTAAATTGTTTCTGGGACATGAGTTCGAATCTTACACGTGATACGGTCGGGGATGTTTAATTTGAGTTTAAATCGATTATTTTGGGTGTTTGGAGGTCGCCGGAGACTCGCCGGAGGCGATGGCCGGAGAATAGGGGTGCGACGGGGTGGTGATGGTTTTTTTTAAAAGAATTTACACTTTTGGTTCCTGAGGTTTCAAGTGTTTATTATTTCATGTCAAAGCTTTTATTTTAAGTTTCTTAAATTACAAAAATAGCCCCTAGACTTATAAATCAATTTTTTTTTATTTTTACAAATTATAATTGAAATATTATTATTATGATGTTATTATTATTATTATTATTATTATTATTATTATTATTATTATTATTATTATTATTATTATTATTATTGTTATTGTAATTGTTGGAATTAACGTCAACATATTAAACTTAATTGTTTAAAATTAACTTTTATTTAGCGAAAATACGCGATGTTACAGTCTCCCCTGCTTTAGGAAATGCCGTCCCGAAATTTTAATCACGAGGAGGCTGAAACGAAAAGATGAGGGTATTTAGATTTCATTTGGTCCTCACGTTCCCAGGTGAACTCTGGGCCACGTTTAGATTTCCAGCGGACTTTGACAATGGGTATCCGGCTACGCTTGAGTGTTTTGACTTCTCGATCTATAATTTCCACATGCTTCTCAATAAAGTGCATAGATTCATCAATCTGGACTTCGTCGAGTGGAATGTGGAGATTTTCATCGGCGAGGCATTTCTTGAGGTTTGAAACATGAACCGTCGAATGTATATTGCTGAGTTCTTGGGGTAGTTCAAGCTTGTAGGCCACTTTCTCAATTCGCTCGAGCACTTTGAATGGACCCACGTAACGAGGTGCTAGCTTCCCTTTCTTTCCAAAACGAATCACTCCCTTCCAAGGTGATACCTTAAGAAGTACGAGATCACCGACATTGTATTCCATGGGTCTTTGTCCTTTGTTAGCATAATGCTTTTGACGATTTCTAGCAGCGACCAAGTTATCACGGATCTTATGAATTTTGTCGGTTGTTTCTTGTATCAATTCCGGACCAGTAATCTGTGATTCACCTTCAGACCAACAGATGGGAGTTCGACACTTTCGGCCATACAAGGCCTCAAATGGTGCCATCTGGATGCTGGTATGGTAGCTGTTATTGTAAGTGAATTTGATCAACGGAAGATGAGAATCCCACGATCCACTGAAATCAATGACACAAGCCCGGAGCATATCCTCGAGGGTTTGTATCGTTCTTTCAGTCTGACCGTCGGTTTGCGGGTGATAGGTTGTGCTAATATTCAGTTGAGTTCCGAGAGCTGATTGGAGACTTTTCCAGAAACGAGAGATGAAGCAACCATCGCGATCAGAGATAATATCTAAGGGTACACCATGCCGACTGACTATTTCATTGATGTAAATACGAGCCAATTTCTCGACTCGGTACTCCTTACGAATTGGTATGAAATGAGCCGACTTAAAAAATCGATCAACGATAATCCAGATACTATCGTTTTTTAGAGGAAACATTGGAAATGATGACGTGTTACCATGGTATGTTAGACTTATAATCACAACTTCCAGAATGTAATTTCGTGGTAAGGTGATGTCTAGAAATCAAGATAAGACCAACAATGATAAGAAAGGTTATCCGTCGGAATTTAAGAATCCCAAACGTCACCATATGAAATGACCTTAACGCATATCTTGTGAATATGTATTTCTCCTTTGACCAACCATCGGTCTAAGAATAATACGCTATGCGAAGATCTTGGAATGAGTTCACGACGATGGTTAAGAATATTATTAAAACAGAAATGAATTAATCATTCAAAATAAAGATCGATGTTTTAACGTCATACCATGGTATACGAATATAAGAAACAGAAACAGGTTAATTTCTCGACCCACTATCTCACATGAGTCATATGAGATTTTAGTCAATCGGTCTATAATGCACCAATTGTTATCATGACAGCTAAGAGGCACTTAGTGAATGAAAAGTTAAACATGAGATTCACGGGAACACGGAGGTTAGGTTTTGTCATATGTGAAGGTAAGACACTTGGACACATACCAGGTTACGTCTTTTCCTTTATGCCAAACCCATGACTACAAGTTACGAAATTTTCTGAACCTTTATATCCACATCGCAATGAGGATAATAACGAGTCTTGTTGTTCAAACCTAAGATAGAATTTTAACGATTTTCAAGGTTAAGGATTCAAAAGCGATTCAAAAGTGACGCGAACAATAGGAGAGGTATTTGTAAACATGTTTCGCAAAGTAGCAATATCTAACTAAGTTTACATACGCAGTTCAAAAAACCATAAGCACAGCTGAGAACATTTGTATGACTAGAAAGTCATGAGCATAAGTTGATAATATTCTTTAGCAGAGAGATTGTTTAGGAAGGCTACAATCGCGCAATCAAGTTTTGATGATATCTCAAAATGAAAGTTGATAAGTAAGGAATAAATGGTTTGATGTAGCTAGATCGAGTCAAAACATGAAGATAAAGGGAAAGAAATCGATTTAAGAATTTACATGCTCCAAGCTTGGAATCAAAATCAACTTAGAGCGATCGGGTCTACTTTCAAGTTCAGAGATCATGCTTTGGCTTGATAGGTCGAATCACCAGCATTGATTCACCCCTTTAAGTTACTACATGCTTCTCGTCACTTGATTACAACCATGGTAAGTTGAAGATCAAGAAATGAGAATAGTCATCAAGGTGTGTTTTTTACTCCTAACTTGATGGTGTATTCCCAAGGTACGACCACTAGTTTACCAATCAAAAAGTTCGATCCCAACTCATTGTTAAGGATTCACAGAAATAAGATGAGGTAACTCACCATTAAGGTAAGGGAAATTACTTCCTATCTTAACGATGAAGTTTTACAAAAACAAAATATAACAAGATGAACTTCTTCATCAAAATCCAGAATTCACTTCTACTTTGATGAGGTCATTTCATTTGAGAAAATACAATCCATAAAAATGAAATTATCATCAAGGTATGGAATTCATACCTATCTTGATGATTGAATTTCCAGAAAAAAATCGAAGATGGACATTTGTTACCAAAGTACAGGTTTCAATCCTATTTTGGTGAGATCATATCATTTGTGAAATGTAAGTTCCAATGAGAATAATTGAAGTCAATCCTCGAGATAGGAAATCACCCTAATCCAGAGGATGAAATTTCACAAAACACACAATTGGAAACCGTTTATCGAAACAAATAGAGATTCATCAAAGTAAGAGAATCACCCCTGTTTTGATGAGATAGAATCATTTAGGAGATACGAGTGTTCTTAGTCATAGGTTGACTTGCAAACTCTTGCATATCCCACGGTGCAATCGGTACGAAGTTTGACTTAACGGCGAAAGGAAAATAATATCAATTAGAAATTCGGAAGATTTCAGGTTACATCAGTGTAACAAAGGAAAAATCATGCTTACAAGCTTAAGATCAAAGTTCGAGATAGCAGAATTTGTCATGATGTGTTCAAATTTAAATCAGGAAGACGAAATCAAGGACAAGAATGACTCGACATCATAATGAGATGTGATTATTTGATTCACAGTTGAAGGGAATACATGGACTTCTCAAGATATGAGGTCAGCCATAACCTTATTGAAGACATGCATACTTATAAGTGGTAACAAAGTTATAATTAGTTTATTCGATCATTGAGGTGAGTGACCACTTATAATATAAAATATTCAATTAGCAAAGTATCCCGAGATGTAGGAATTTCACCTACAGCATTACATGTTCTTAGTTATAGGACACATCCTTAAGAAGATTTGAGAACCGTAAGTAACGATTTAAAGTTTTAAAGACCATACGGTTTAGATTCCCAATATCTTGGGTATATTAAAATCCATGTTCACGTTGGTCAAGGTATGAAGATAGTTACATGAAACGCTCAACGTATAATGGTGTTTAAACGTAAGAGTTGAAATGTAGGATGAGTTCAATATTAAAAGGAACATTATGTAGGTTAAGAATGAGAAGATATTTAAACTTTGGTGATAAACTAGTTCAAGGATTCAAGGATTTTGAAGATACAAAAAGGATGGTTCCATTTGATAACGCATTACCATTTGGAATCATTGACACGTCAAGGTAATTTGACCCATTTGCCTTAGAGACTTGTGTATTGGCCATAGTTTATCACTCATCCCAAAATCCCCAGGTAAGCATAACTCGTCTCGCAATGAGATTTATACGATATGTTTGCCTTAGCCCGAAGGCCTTTTGCCAGGAAATCTAGAATACAGGTGTCTATGTGTCACACAAATTTCTTTGGTTCATAGAATCAAAACCTTGATGAGATTTTCATAGATTTGACATAGAGTCTAAGGAATTTACCCATGATGATAAGTGTAGATTCCACAGGTCGTTGAGAATAGGTTTAGGAAGTTCATTTGTCGGGGAGAGTCAAAGAGTCAAAGTTAAGTTTAAGAGACAAGTAACTAAGTTTAAGCATACATAAGGCAATTCCTATGCTAAAGCATCAAGTTCCAATACCCATGCTTCGGTCCATCAAGATCATCACGTAGCCCAGTTTAAGCACATTCTTAGTATACCGGTGATGCTTATATATAGGGTTCCCCGCAGCGTTCCCACCACATCCACGATATACCTTGAATGACGCTTAAACAGGTTGCATGACATCCTATTTTTCCTTAGCATAATCCCAAAGAATAACATAATGTATGTGTAGAGAGTATCATCACTCCTCTACATTTCCTGAAGTCCACTTTCATTCTAAGCATTCAATCAGTTCCTTAGTTACTAAAATGCTAAGAGGAGGAATGTCTCACAAAAGATAAGGTCAATGTCATGATTGGAAATACCCTGAAGGCTCTAAGTAGGACAGGACTTAAGTAATAGCAAGTGTTATAATGTTTTGTTACCCTTAACGAGGTCTTACTAGAATTATGATCCTAGCACACCATAGGGTATAGAATAGAGAACTTGTGATACTCCTGATTGTTACCTCATGGTAAGATTTTCCAGACTTCCCATGCAGTGCAAATTGCAATTGCGTGTGCACCCGTAATGGTAATTTACCTTGCATGGTCACCCTAGCTCCACTTACCCTAAGTTAACATCATAGTATTGTCAACACTCATCAAGCATGGTTCATGTAATGTCCTCATGTCCATGAGTCATTAGTATTCCAATAGTAGTATATAGTAACAAGTAAAGTCCAAGCATATAAGCACAATATGTTTAATGATAGTTGCCTATCCTTCATACTTTCAGGATTTCAGGCATAACCATGTTAGGGTCGGATTTAGTATCCGAGATCGACGCTACGCGTGACCACCGAGGTTCCCTTCTGTTTAGGTATCTCGACCTAATGATATGATGTAGTGCGCATACAATGTAAGATTCTAGTATAATGGTATCCCATGGAGAAAGACTAAGTGTAATAGTGTCTTCCTCAGGATGATCAGATAACAAGCACATATGCGTAGAATCATGTATAAAGTCAAGTAACAAGTATAGAGGAACACACACGTAATATTAAATGCAAGCCAGTCCTATCATGCATTCTACATGAAGGTTCCTAGGTTATAGTCTAGGTCAAGTGTATTGCTTAATTTTCTATAACCAATGGCTCTGATACCAATCTGTCACACCCCCAATTTAAATATAAACCCTAAGTTCTAAAAAATCACCATAACTTGGGTAAAGGGATTGGAAACTTACTGAAAAGATCAGTTAAAGTCCAATCACCATGAAAATTGATTTACATGAAACATGTGACACCTCACAATATCAAGCAAAGAACATTATGGGTTTACTGTCACATTAGTGTGACAGATCAGATGATACAGATCGATTTAATGAATAAAGTTTTAGAAACATTCAAGATATTCCCAAATTAGAAAGGAAACCTAAGATTCTTCTTGTTGAAGATCATATGGTGAATGTGACGGTGTGTGACATTTGTCACTAACCAGTCCGTCGATCAACATTAAGTTCGTTAAACCACCGTGTGTATTAACGATCCTCACGTATGTTCATAATCTATTTATCGTGTTAACCGAATTATCTTCGTGTACTTGTTCCGTGTGGGTTAACTATCCTTACGAATTTATTATTGTTATATATATATATATCGTTCTAGCCGAATTTTTCGTATACACATTCGTGTTAACCATAATAATAATAATAATAATAATAATAATAATAATAATAATATAAAAATAACAATCATAATAATATAATAATAATAATAATAGTAATAATAATAATAATAATAATAATAATATAATAATAATAAGTCCAGGGGGTGTTTTGATAATTATGAAACTATAAAAACAAGTTTATAACATAAATTAATAAAACATAAACCGCAGGGACCATTTGTGTAACTTTGAAAGTTTCAAAACCAACCCCTCGCCCAAACCCCATTTTTCCGGCACAATTCCGGCGAGTCTCCGGCGACTCGCCGGCGACCACCAAAAACACATAAAAACCCAATTTTTGCAGCTTAAATCACACCGAATCGCTTCATGGACAAGAATCGAACTCAATGCACACACAAAACGCGTTTTAACGGTCGATTAACGGCTATAACCTTTTTCACTTTATTTCCCGAACGTTCAACGGCTAAAACACCCACTCAAACACTAATATAATCAAATTAATTCAACATTAACGACCCTATATAAATCCCTAATCGAATGCAACCTGAACTCACACCTGAAACACATACAAACATTGAAATCGATCACCATCTTCACCCTCGACCTGCAACTCATTCGAATTCCAACATAGGAGTTCCAATACACGAAATTGACAGAGGGCTATTGATCTTTAGTATCATTCGAAGCTGTCTGTACAATTAATTTGATTTTCATCAAAGATTGTTCGTCATTCGGATTCAAGTTAGTCGCGGCTTGTTCTTAATCGGTTTTATCATCAAATCAAACCAAAACAGGTAATTAAACATTCCAATCTATTCGTTTTTACATAAGGATCAAAAGCCCCATGAAATTAGTCGTTAACAGAATCAAATCGAGGGTCAATTGGACCCAAATCGAATTAGGGTTCATCTGAAATTGGGGGAAACTGGGGTACTCAGTTTAAAAACAATTAGAACCAAATATCACCGCGGCTGAGGCCTTTGGTTCAGTGGTTGGTGCGTAGGTGTGAGTGTTGGAGGTCCCGGGTTCGAACCCGATTACCTGCAATTATTTTTTTAAAAGCTTTTTGAGCTTCTAAAAATTATACAAAAATTCCTAAAAATTATAAAATAAATTTTATAAACTTCCCTTATTTTAAATCTCACAAAATTATTTTCTCTAAATTTATTTTATTTAAAAACCTTAAAAATCTTTATAAAATATTATTTATACATATTATAAATAATCATTTTTATAAAAATAGGCATGATATCGTAATTAATTATAAAATAATCATGGAAAATTATAGAAATAATACATAATTATTTACAAACGTAATTATAAGTTATATATGTAATCGTAAGCAATGATAAATAATATTTCAAAATATTACAACAAATTTATACATAATATATCTAAACATTATCAGATATTAAACCCAAGAAACACTAAATTTATAATCAAACTTGAATACATACATCTAATCGTGTACGAGTCAAACCGAACCGACTCGAATTCAACCAAACATATCTATTCGCGCTGAATATGTTTTAAAGGCTTAGTTATAATCAATAATAGGTATTGATCGTGTTTGATCGTGCATTGCTTTATTCTGTGAAGTCTTTGTGCATTACATCAATCCAAGGTGAGTTTCGTAGCCCCTTTTTATGCTTATACAAGTTTTCAATGTTTTCAATCAATGTGGGAAAAGTATGCTCACCCGTTTTCAATGCTGTACATCATATATTCTATTATCATACTTGGAATCAATGTGATACTATTTTGCATACATACATGGTGTTATTCTATGATCATTCTTACAACCATTAATTCCCCGTTTGGGAACCCGCGGTTAGGTATTGGTAGTACTACTGGGTTGACACCCCCACCCTTCGACGATTGGTTAACTAGTAAGTTACCAACACAGCTGCCAGCAATCAGGCCAAGGGTGAATATATTCCGTCTAATTTATATGCATAACGTCATTAGGTTTGGTTGTCTAAAAACACATGTTATGTGGTTTTTGCTTGCAGTATGATTCCACATCAAATTCTATACACATCAATTACATGTTTTCAATTTAAACCTGCGGAACTCACCAACATTATGTGTTGACATTTTTGAGCATATCTTTTCAGGTGATCATAATCAGAGAGGATAGGTAGAGCAGATGCCTTAGCAAGAGACCCTCAGGATTTCAATAGATTTGCATTAGTATTATTTGTCATTTGTTTTCATATTTGAACACTGTGTATCTTGGATTATAGAATCAATAAGACTATGATAGTCGTGGAACTGACTAACCACGACACAAGTCACCATTGTGTGGGGCGACGTCATGACACGAGGATTTTGCATATATTATGTCTCTGTAATTATACCAAGTGTTATGACGATCCCGTCCGTCGCATCCTCGTGTTTCCGCTATAAGCGAGGGTGTGACAGATTGGTATCAGAGCCTTGGTTATAGAGAATTAGGTAGAGAATTCGACCTAGACTATAACCTAAGAACCTTCATATCGAATGCATGCTAGGGATTGTGTGCATTTGATTTTACCTAAATGTCTTTCATGATTTGTGTGACACATAGACACCTGTATTCTGGATTTACTGGCAAAAAGGCCTTCGGGCTAAGGCAAGCATATTCGTATAAATCTCATTGCAAGACCAGTTACGCTACCTGGGGATTTCTGGGATGAGTGATAAACTATGGTCAATACACAAAACTACAAGACAAATGGGTCAAGTGTATTAAATCTATGAATTTAATATACAAGTATGGTCCTACATACTTGACTTAATACATATACACGTATTATCTGAACATCCCGAGAAAGACACTATTACTCTTAGTCTTTCTCCATGGGATACCGTTATGCTAGAATTTTTTGCTAGTATGCGCACAACATTATATTATTAGGGAACCTCTATGATCACACGTAGCGTCGATCTCGGATATTAAATCCGACCCTATCATGGTTATGACTGAAATCCTGAAAGTCTGACGGATATGCAGTTATCATTAGACATAATGTGCTTATATGCTTACTTGCTATTACATGCTACTATTGGAATACTATTGGCTCATGAACAGGAGGACATCATATAATTTGTGCTTGTTGAATCTAAATAATACTATGATGTTAACTTGGGGTAAGTGAAGCTAAGGGTGATCATGCAAGGTAAATTACCATTACGGGTGCACACGTAATTGCAATTCGCCAAGCATGAGAAGTCTGGTTAAACTTACCATAAGGTAACGATTATGAGTATCACAAGTTTCTATTCTATACCCTAGGGTGCTAGGGTCATAATTCTAGTAAGACCTTGTTGAAGGCAATCAAACATTATCATTTACTCAAGTCCTGTCCTACTTAAAGCCTTCATGGTATTTCCAATCATGATATTGACATTATGAGACATTCCTCCACTTAGCGTTTCAGTAACTACTGATTAATGCTAAGAATGAAAGTGGAATACATGAATGTAGAGGAGTAATGATACTCTCTACCCATACAAGACGTTATTCTTTGAGTAGGTGCTAAGGAAAATTAAGATGTTATGTAACTAGTTTAAGTATTATTCAAGGTATATCGTGGATGTGGTGGGAACGCTGCGGGGAACCCTGCGGGGAACCCTATATATAAACATCACCGGTATACTAAGAATGTGCTTAATCTGGGCTACATAATGATCTTGATGGACCGAAGCATAGGTTATTAGGAATTAATGAGTGAAATCATGCGGTAACTAAAGTTCACATCTTTCTGTAATCAGAAGATGGCGCCTAAGAGAGTCACCGTAGAACAAACCAAGAAGCTGAAGCCCCGCAAAACAGAGAAGGGGTAGACCATCAAGAGCTGGTGGTGCTCCAGCTGGCAATAATCAGGAAATTGGCACTCCTAATATAGCTGCTATGATTGCTCAGCGGCTAGCTGCATTGGTTCCTACCATTGTGACCAAGTAAGCGACGCCCTGCTGAATCATCCTCTCCACGGTGATCATAACACCAATGGCCAACACAACCAAGGGGTAGTGGATGATACTGGCGTTGGCAGAACAAATGGAAACGAAACTGGTGTCAACCATAGCAAACGGGGATGCTCATATAAGGAATTTGTAGCTTGCAAACCCCACGAATTCGATGGGAAAGGCGGAGCGATAGCTTTAACCAGATGGATCGAGAAGATGGAGGCAGTAATTGACATTAGTGAATGCCTCGACAGTCAACGGATCAAATATGCCACCTGCTCACTGCAAGGCAAGGCATTGACCTGGTGGAACACCCAGGTTCAGGCTAGAAGAAGGGAGTCTGCAATGCAGATGACCTGGGATGAATTTAAGGCATTGATTTCTGAGGAATACTGTCCTCTCAATGAAATGCAGAAACTAGAACAAGAATTCTGGAATCACGCGATGGTGGGGGCTGGGCACGCAGCGTACACCGATGGATTTCATGAATTGGCAAGATTGGTTCCGCATTTAGTCACACCGGAATCCAAGAGAATTGAGAGGTATATTGGGGACTCGCGCCTCAAATCCGAGCACTGGTGACAGCAGCTGCTCCTCCTATAATCCAGAGCGCAATTTTGAAGGCTGGCGCTCTTACTGACGAAATGGTGAGAACTGGATTGCTGGGGAAGGGAACCGAGAAGAGAAAGGAGTTCGGGTCTAATGCTGGAAGATCCGATAAGAAGGCTAAAACAGCCCGAAGTTTTGTGGCTGTAACCCAAGAAAGGAAGGATTACACTGGATCGCACCCCAAGTGCAACAAGTGTAACTATCATCATTCCCCAGCAAGGCCGTGTCGGGAATGTACAAACTGTAGGCGCTTGGGTCACTGGGCGAAGGATTGTAGGATTGCGCCAAACCTGGTAGCGCCCATCAATGCGGTTAACCCCACCAGGAATGCCAGGGCATGCTATGAATGCGAAGGTCTCGATCACTTCCGAAACAAGTGCCCCCGACTAAACAGAGCACCCGGTCACAAGGCAATAACCAGCAGCAATTGCTGGCCATAGCTGGTAACCCGGGTCACGGCAATCAAGGAAATGCTGCAAGAGAACGAGCCTTCGTTATTGGAGCTAATGATGCACGTCAGGACCCGAATGTCGTCACGGGTACGTATCTTCTCAACGACCATTTCCCCTCTATATTGTTTGATACGGGAGCAGACAATAGCTTCATATCTTCTGATTTTGCACACATGCTTGACTTGAAACCGAGTAGGCTAGAAACTAGCTTTTCCGTAGAAATGGCTAACGGTAGATTCGTGCAAGTAGATAAGATCATTAGACAGTGCTCCATAATATTAGAGGACCATGCCTTCGACATAGATTTAGTACCTTTCGAGCTAGGGAGCTTTGACGCGATTGTGGGAATGGATTGGTTGTCGAAGCACGGAGCCGAGATCGTCTGTCGGGAGAAAGTAGTATGAATCCCCATGCCAGATGGGGAGGTACTCAAGATTCAAGGAGAACGACCCGGAAGAACTCTGAAGTTTATTTCCTGCATGAAGACGCGTCGATGCCTACGGAAGCAGTGCTACGCACTCCTGGCTCATGTGGTAGAAAAGAAGGAAGAAGGCATCAAGTTCGCAGATATTCATATGGTGCGAGATTATCCGGAAGTGTTTCCTGATGATTTGTCGGGTTTACCTCCTCTACGACAGGTGAAATTTCGTATTGAGTTGGTTCCTGGAGCTACGCCGGTAGCAAAAGCACCATATCGATTAGCACCATCTGAAATGCAGGAATTATCCAGCCAACTACAACAGCTATTGGAGAAGGGATTCATTTGGCCGAGTCATTCACCATGGGGAGCACCGGTTCTATTTGTCAAGAAGAAAGACGGGTCATTTCGTATGTGTATCGATTATCGCGAGTTGAACAAGTTGACTGTGAAAAATCGACACCCTCTTCCCAGAATTGATGATTTGTTTGATCATTACAAGGAGCTTCGTATTTCTCCAAGATTGATCTTCGTTCTGGATATCATCAACTGAGAGTTTTTGAGGATGACATACCGAAAACAGCATTCAGGACTCGTTATGGGCACTATGAGTTCTTAGTCATGCCGTTCGGGCTGACTAATGCACCAGCTGTGTTCATGGATTTTATGAATCGAGTATGCAAACCATACTTAGATAAGTTCGTGATCGTGTTCATAGACGATATACTTATCTATTCTCGATCGAAAGAGGATCACGAGAAACACCTTCGAGCAATTTTAGAATTGTTGCGGGAAGAGAAGCTTTTCGCCACATTCTCAAAGTGTGAATTCTGGCTTCAAGAAGTGAAGTTATTGGGCCATGTGGTTAACAAAGATGGAATTCACGTGGACCCTGGCAAGATTGAAGCGGTGAAGAAATAGGATACACCCCAAACATCTTCCGAGATACGGCTGTCACACCCCAACCTTGACGGCAGAAACGTCGAGGTGTGAGGGTTAAGATTGTTCACAGCCATATAATGCTATGTTAAAATGTAAAATGCCATTAATCAATTGTTTCAAACATACATCAAAGTCTCAAAATAAATCAAACGAAAACAAGAAACCAATTGTCTTTATTAAGCCTAGGTCCATGTTCTAGGTTTAAGCATTTCTTCAATCATCACTAAGCTTGCACATTACCTGAAACATGTTGAAAATAAAGTCAACTAACGAGTTGGTGAGTTCTCATGGTTTTATATATAATAAGTATACAAAAAATGTGGCAATTCTAGTCAATGGTCACAAGATAGTAAGTATATAGAACATGCATAGTTACAATCAAGCCTCGACTGAATAATATGAATAAGCATGATTAGCTAAGTGTATTTGGTTCCCTAGTGCACAAGCATGCGACTCCTAGGAGCCGGCAATCCCTCGGCTTTAGCACCAAATAGGCTTGTCAGGCCCAAGATCGAAGACTTCGCTAGGCTAGCAATAGTTAATGATTGCACACGTATGTCACATCTCATATAATACTTAACATATTCAAACAACCACGACTATGTAAAGAATTGCACGTATGTGATAAGTATCAAAGCGTGTATGTGTAAGTTTGTATAAGCAACATGTTTCACCCCGAAAGGTGTGAAATAATCGTAAAGCGGGGCATAAGAACTCACATGTTTGAATAATAGAAGATTCGTAGATGAAATAAGAGTAATCACGAATAAGATTTCCAACACACGTCACAAGGCACCTATATGAAATAAAGTAGCGCGTTATAATTTATTTGATGATTTATTATGTTTTTAGGGTTGTAGGTCTAATAGGATTTAATAATTATTCGTATTTAATACATGTTAATAATACGATCGAGTTAATGGAACGAATGGATTTTTATACTTTGAAATAATTAATTATTTGCGCGTGTGAGAAAGAATAAGTAAAACTTGATTTAATTGTACGTTTAATCGATTTATAATATTGTATATAATAATTATAAGTGATTTAGCTATTATAAAGAACTATATATAAATATATATATATAGGTATAAGTAACTAAACAATTTAATTGTTTGAATATGTATATAAATATATATACTAAACAATTATAATATTGTATATAATAATCGTAATAAGTGATTTAGCTATTAAAAGAACTATATAATAAAATATATATATATATATATATATATAGGTATAAGTAACTAAACAATTTAATTGTTTGAATATATATATAAATATGTATACTAAACAATTATAATATTGTATATAATAATCATAATAAGTGATTTAGCTATTAAAGAGCCATATAAAATATATATATATATATAGGTATAAGTAACTAAACAATTTAATTATTTAATATATATATACATATACAAGTATTATATTCACACATTTCTTTTGTATTTTTTTAGAAATAAAATAACGTATTTATAAATACAAAAGTATTTTATAAAAATTAATTTAGTCCAAATTAATTAAACAAAAGTAAATAATTAATCTGCATTTTATAAAATTAATTTTAGAAATTTTCAGAATTTAAAAAGGTTAAATAAATAAAAAGAAATGGAGAAAAGAAAAGAAAGAAAAAAAATCAGAAAAGAAAAAGGGGAGGGGGCTGCCCGGGGTCGAACCCGGGACCTCCCATTATACATGGGACGCAGGAACCAGTGAACCAGGGCCGTGGCGTAGTTCACTTCGGTTTGTTTGGAACTTAAACCAAATCGCCCCGGTTTCCCCAATTTAAGATGAACCCTAGTTTCGTTTGAATCAAAATCGACCCTCGATTCGGTGTTAATCACCTAAATCATCATAGGGCTTTTGATCCTTGCACGAAAACGAGTAGAAATCAGGTCTTAATTACCTGATTGATGAGGTATTGAAAGGGTTTCGGGTTCGATTAGGTTCGGGTGTTTTTGAATTTGGGGCTTTTTGATCGAGAGGATTTCTGGTGAAATTGAGGGTTCAGTGAGTTCAGGAACTTCACAATGAACCGAAAGACCACAATTTATAAGCTTGATTTCATGGTTTCGAGCATAACCCGTTTGAATTTTGAAACCGCGTTTATGTTTACCATATTTGAAAGATTCGAGTTGTTATGATGCGTAATTGATGGATTGATTAATTTGTTAAACCGCGTATTAACTTTGGGAATGATTGATTTGATTCAATTTGTGAATTTGGGCAATGTTTGATTCGGATTTTTGTTAAGGTTAGTCACGGTTTTGATTTGGAAAGATGAACGAGCGGGAAGTTCAAATTGGATTGAGGCTCGAGTTCGAAACATGGGCCGAGAGTGTTGGGCGGTTTAATTGGGTCAAATCGCTTTTAAAATGGGGGTTTGAAGCTCGCCGGAGCTCGGCCGGAGCTCCGGCCGAAGCCACCGGAAAACGGGGTAAAGGGGGGTGGGTTTGGGCAATTTACACAAATGGTCCCTGTTCTTTCAAGTTATATTATTTTATGTAATAAACTTTTATTTAAAGTTTTTAAAATGACAAAACAACCCCTGCACTTTAATTCTAGGTTATTATTATTATTATTATTATTATTATTATTATTATTATTATTATTAATATTAATATATTATTATTACCATTAACATTATGGTTATTATTTTTATAATTAAAGTATTATTATTATTATTATTATTATTATTATGGTTATTATTATTATTATTATTATTATTATATTATTATTATTATTATTATTATTATTATTATATTATTATTATGGTTGTTATTATTGTTATTATTATCATTATTATTATTATTATTATTATTACTATTATTATCATTATGACTATTAATCCTTAAAGAATTAAAATTTTACGAATGAGTTCACACACTTAAATGACAAATATGATCACAAGGTATTATACAAAAATACAGGATGTTACAGTCTCCCCAACTTAAAAGAATTTGTCCCGAAATTAAGAATCAAAAAGGGGTTACAAGAATAAGGAAGGGTACGTCTTCTTCATATGTTCTTCACGCTCCCAAGTGAATTCCGCTCCTCGTTTGTTCTCCCATCGAACCTTTACAATTAGGGTCGTAGAGGTCCTAGTCTTCTTCATAATGCGATTCATGATTTCGACGGGTTTCTCAACGAAGTGTAATGACTCGTCGATCTGAATGTCTTCCAATGGTACATGCAAGTTATCGTCGGCCAGACACTTCCTCAGATTCGAGACGTGGAAGACAGGGTGAATTCCACTAAGGTCGGAGGGTAGTTCTAGTTTGTAGGCCACTTTCCCGATTCTTTTCAGAACCTTGAAAGGCCCTACAAACCTCGGAGCTAACTTGCCTTTCCTTCCAAAGCGAACCACACCCTTCCACGGTGAGACCTTGAGGAGGACCATCTCCCTAACTTGGAATTCCAGTGGGTTGCGATGTTTATCAGCGTAGCTTTTCTGTCGGTTCCTTGCCACTTCCAGGTTCTTGCGGATGATAGCGACTTTGTCATCGTCTCTTGTATGAGCTCGGGACCGGTAATAAGATTCTCGCCAATGTCGGTCCAGCAGATTGGTGAACGACACTTACGACCGTAAAGTGCTTCAAATGGTGCCATTTGGATGCTTGAGTGGTAACTGTTGTTGTAGGAGAATTCTGCGAGCGGCAGGTGTGTATCCCAGTCGCCCCCAAAATCAAGGACACAGAGACGTAACAGGTCTTCCAGGGTTTGGATCGTCCGCTCGGTTTGGCCATCGGTTTGGGGATGGTAAGCCGTGCTTAAATCCAACTGCGTACCCAGAAGTTCTTGCATAGTAGACCAGAAATGAGAAGTGAATCGAGCGTCTCGGTCGGATATAATGTGAAGAGGCACACCATGACGGCTTACGATCTCGTCGATGTAAATCCGGGCTAACCTTGATGTCTTATACGTGTCGCGTATGGGTATGAAATGTGCCGACTTGGTTAATCGGTCGACGATTACCCATATGCTATCGTGCCCGTGAGATGTCCGAGGCAACTTGGTTATGAAGTCCATGGATATATGTTCCCACTTCCACATGGGAATTTCGGGTTGTTCGAGTAATCCACTTGGACGTTGATGCTCCGCTTTAACCTTCGTGCACGTAAGGCACTTAGCAACATAGGTTGCTATGTCTCGTTTCATTCCGGGCCACCAATATTGACTCCGTAAGTCCATGTACATCTTATCGGAGCCCGGGTGGATAGAATAACGAGTCCGATGTGCTTCGTTCATGATAGAAGCCCGAAGGTTATTGCATTTGGGAATCCAGATTCGGTTTGCGAAATACATTAACCCATTGGCTCTTGTTTCCAATTGGGCTAAGAGATTTGGCTCGAGCTCTTCCTTCATACTCCCTTCGGTTTGCACCGCTTGCTGGGCTTCTCGAATACTTGACTCGATGTAGCAATCGATCTTCAAGTTTTGTAGTAATACCGTTGCATTGTTAACATCGAGTCGGACTTAGTGTCAAACTCTACCAATGCATTGAACCATTGACGTCGGTCGCGAATTTCTTGAACGGAAACCATCTTTTGGTGCGTCTTTCGACTCAATGCATCGGCTACGACATTTGCCTTGCCGGGATGGTATCGGATATCACAATCGTAGTCGCTAATTAGTTCCACCCAACGACGTTGCCACATATTGAGGTCCTTCTGATTGAAAACGTGTTGGAGGCTCTTGTGGTCCGTGTAGACTATACATTGCGTGCCGTATAGATAGTGTCTCCAGATTTTCAAAGCAAAGACCACCGCTCCGAGCTCGAGATCGTGCGTCGTATAATTTACCTCGTGAACCTTCAATTGTCTCGAGGCATATGCGATGACCTTTCCCCGTTGCATGAGAACACAACCAAGGCCTTGTTTCGACGCGTCGCAGTATACTGTGAAGTCGTCATTCCCATCCGGTAGCGTCAGAATAGGAGCATTGCACAACTTGTGCTTTAATGTCTCAAACGCCTCTTCTTGCTCGGCTTTCCACTCGAAAGGCTTGTTCTTCTGAGTCAAGGACGTGAGTGACTTTGCGATTTTCGAGAAGTTGGCAATAAATCGCTGGTAATACCCAGCTAGACCAAGAAACGATCGAACTTCAGTCAGAGTTGTGGGAGCACTCCAATTCTTCAAGGCTTCAACCTTCGCAGGGTCGACGTGAATTCCTTGACTATTCACTACGTGCCCTAAGAATTGTACTTCTTCAAGCCAAAACTCGCATTTCGAGAATTTCGCGTACAGTTGTTCCTTCTTCAACAGATCGAGGATTTGACGGAGATGAAGTTCATGATCGGAGCGAGACTTGGAATAAATAAGAATGTCGTCAATGAAAACGATGACAAACTTGTCTAGGTATGGCTTGCACACCCGATTCATAAGATCCATGAAGACCGCAGGAGCATTGGTTAAGCCGAAAGGCATAACCATAAACTCGTAATGCCCATACCGAGTGCGGAATGCAGTCTTTGGGATATCGTCGTCGTGAACTCGCAGTTGGTGATAACCTGAACGCAAGTCGATTTTTGAAAGATTGCAGCTCCTTGAAGTTGATCGAAGAGATCGTCGATACGAGGAAGAGGATACCGGTTCTTGATGGTCAACTTGTTGAGCTCCCGGTAATCGATACACATGCGGAATGACCCATCTTTCTTCTTCACAAATAAGACAGGTGCACCCCAAGGGGAAGAACTAGGGCGGCGGATAAACCCTTCTCGGATAATTCCTGTAGTTGGCTAGAGAGTTCTTGCATTTCAGATGGTGCGAGTCGATAAGGTGATTTAGCCGCGGGGCTTGCTCCCGGAATCAAGTCGATTTTGAATTCTACTTCACGTACGGGAGGTAACCCGCTGAGATAATCGGGAAAGACCTCAGGGAATTCTTGTACAACTGGAACATCTTTGAGTTCCTTCCCTTTGGCTTTAGTGTTGACTACATAGGCCAAGAATGCCGGATAATTCTTACTTAGGCATTTTCGAGCCTTAGTGCATGACATAAGCTTGAGTCCTTTGGAAGACCGTTCACCGAACACTTTCAACGTGTCCCCGGAGGGTAAGGGCATCGAATGCACTTCTCGAAGCAAATGATCTCGGCATGGTTCTTAGATAACCAATCCATGCCAATGATGACGTCGAAACTCCCGATCTTCATAGGAATGAGGTCGATAAGAAATTTATGGTCGTCGAGACATAATAGACAATTGCGGATGACCACGTCGACGGTGATCGGTTCCCCATCGACAACTTCAATGGTGAGAGGTCTCTAGATTTTAGCGATGTTTAGAAAGTGTCGGCTCGAATTCCAAGGAAACGAAACTTCTATCGGCGCTAGAATCAAATAATGCGTATGCATAGGTGTCATTAATAAGAAACATACCTGTATAGGTTTTAAAGGCACTTAAGGACATAAGCGAGGAATTTTAAGAGAAATTCTATGGAGATAGGGTTGGAATTTTTTGCATACCGTTCACCACTTCATTGTTCGCCTGAGCTTGGTTTGCGTTGATGTTGAAGGCACATCCACGAGCTTGCGGAACATTGCCCACAAGACGAGGGCATTGGGGACGGTAGTGACCTGTTCTTCACAATTGTAGCAGACCCGATTTGGTTCCGTCACTGCGTTTCCCATTGCTCGGCGGCACGTTGCCACGAGGTGCCCGTACTTGCCACATAGTGTGCAGATGCGACACGGAAGGTTGCCCGGGTGATGATACCTACACATGTTACACATAGGTAGAGGGCCCGCATAAGCCTTTGCCACGGGTACTTGTGTTGCCGGTGTAGCCCCGGGATACACTGTCTTTGGGGCGGCTTAGGAGCAGCCACGACGTAGTTCCGCGCCGGTACAAACTTCCGTTTCTTGTTATCAGCTTGACCTCCTTGACCTCCTCGGGGTCGTCTTCTC
Organism: Flaveria linearis; assembly: GCA_024085815.1. Classification (NCBI taxonomy): domain Eukaryota; kingdom Viridiplantae; phylum Streptophyta; class Magnoliopsida; order Asterales; family Asteraceae; genus Flaveria; species Flaveria linearis. The sequence continues at coordinate 13,393,402 of CM044016.1, read as the reverse complement.
AGTCTTCTTGGCACCCTTTGTAGACATAGTGCCTGCTCGGATGTGGTTCTCCGTCAACTGTGCAGTGATGGTGATGGCTTCTTCCAGAGTTGCGGGTCGGCTACCCATAACGGCATCCTGAATCTGAGGCGGCACTCCCTTAATAAATTTTTCTACATTACGGGAAACAGTATCCACCATGTGTGGCAGCAGTACTCAGCTCGTGATGACGGGTAGAATACGCCAGATGGTTCGCGCCATCCTGTTTCAGGTTCCAGAATTCCTCCTCAAGTTTCTGGATTTCACTTCTCGGGCAAAACTTGGCGATGGCTATGTTTTTGAAGTCCTCCCAAGTTAAAGCCAAGATCGCGTCGGGGCCTCGGTTTCTCTTTTCGCTATTCCACCACGTTAAGGCCCTTTGCTGCAGCATACTGGTGGCATACCTCACTTTGAGTGCTTCGGGGCACTCACAGTTGACGAAGGTGTTCTCCATCCCCTCAAACCATTCTAAGAGACCGGTAGCACCTTCCTTGCCACTATAACTGGGAGGCTTGCATGAACTAAAGTGCTTGAAGGTGCAAGACTGGTTGTTACGCCGTTGGTTTGCACTATTTTCCCCTTGGCCATTGCTATTGTTCGTGACGTTTGCGATCATAGTGCTGCTGAGTTCAGCCACCATGGTCGGGATGACCACAGCCATTTGCCGGGCAATCATGGGGCAAGCTTGCGACCGGATCTTCCTCGGTTTCCGTGGTAACGAGACATGCTGGAAAAATACAAATTGGGTTAGGATCTGTTAAAAGGATAATAAGGATGGGCAGTTAAGGTAAGAATCATGGATTATACAGAATGATTCCATTTGGTGACACATCACCATTTGAAAACGTTGACACGTCAAGATGAATTGACCCATTCGCCTCAGAAACTTGTGTATGTTGGTCATAGTTTATCACTCATCCCGGAAATCCCCAGGTAAGCATAACTGGTCCCGTAGGATTTATGCGAAATGCTTACCTTAGCCCGAGGGCCTTTTGCCAGGAAATCCAGAATACAGGTGTCTATGTACCACACTAGTTCTTTGGTTCATGAAATCAAAAATCTTGATGGGATAATTTCAAGATTAGACATAAAGTCCAAGGAAATTTCTACCAATATGTTCTACTCAGTGATGAGGATGGATTTAAGAAGTAGCAATTGTCAGGGAGAATTAATGTTTAAGATAAGTCTAGGGGAGACGGGTAACAATATGTAATCATGCAGAAAGGCACCTATGCTAAGGCATCACATTGCACATAATAAGGCATAGCGTTAGGCAGCATGCAAACAATAAGTATGTATTCATAAGAATACTATTCTATAAGGATCATGCATAAACTATAGTCTAGGTCACCATTTCTAATAACCTAAATCCCTATAGTTATGGGCTCTGATACCAATCTGTCACACCCCAACCTTGACGGCGGAAACGTCGAGGTGTGAGGGTTATGATTGTTCACAGCCACATAACGCTATGTTAAAATGTAAAATGCCATTAATCAATTGTTTCAAACATACATCAAAGTCTCAAAATAAATCAAACGAAAACAAGAAAACCAATTGTCTTTATTAAGCCCAGGTCCATGTTCTAGGTTTAAGCATTTCTTCAATCATCGCTAAGCTTGCACATTACCTGAAACATGTTGAAAATAAAGTCAACTAACGAGTTGGTGAGTTCTCATGGTTTTATATATAATAAGTATACAAAAATGTGTCAATTCTAGTCAATGGTCACAAGATAGTAAGTATATAGAACATGCATAGTTACAATCAAGCCTCGACTGAATAATATGAATAAGCATGATTAGCTAAGTGTATTTGGTTCCCTAGTGCACAAGCATACGGCTCCTAGGAGCCGGCAATCCCTCGGCTTTAGCACCAAATAGGCTTGTCAGGCCCCAAAGATCTAAGACTTCGCTAGGCTAGCAATAGTTAATGATTGCACACGTATGTCACATCTCATATAATACTTAACATATTCAAACAACCACGACTATGTAAAGAATTGCACGTATGTGATAAGTATCAAAGCGTGTATGTGTAAGTTTGTATAAGCAACATGTTTCACCCCGAAAGGTGTGAAATAATCGTAAAGCGGGGCATAAGAACTCACATGTTTGAATAATAGAAGATTCGTAGATGAAAAAGAGTAATCACGAATAAGATTTCCAACACACGTCACAAGGCACCTATATGAAATAAAGTAGCGCGTTATAATTTATTTGATGATTTATTATGTTTTTAGGGTTGTAGGTCTAATAGGATTTAATAATTATTCATATTTATTACATGTTAATAATACGATCGAGTTAATGGAACGAATGGATTTTTATACTTTGAAATAATTAATTATTTGCGCGTGTGAGAAAGAATAAGTAAAACTTGATTTAATTGTACGTTTAATCAATTTATAATATTGTATATAATAATTATAATAAGTGTTTTAGCTATTATAAAGAACTATATATAAATATATATATATAGGTATAAGTAACTAAACAATTTAATTGTTTGAATATGTATATAAATATATATACTAAACAATTATAATATTGTATATAATAATCATAATAAGTGATTTAGCTATTAAAAGAACTATATATAAATATATATATATATATAGGTATAAGTAACTAAACAATTTATTGTTTTAATATATATATAAATATGTATACTAAACAATTATAATATTGTATATAATAATCATAATAAGTGATTTAGCTATTAAAAGAGCCATATATAAATATATATATATATAGGTATAAGTAACTAAACAATTTAATTATTAAATATATATATACATATACAAGTATATATTCACACATTTTTTTTGTATTTTTTTAGAAATAAAATAACGTATTTATAAATACAAAAGTATTTTATAAAATTAATTTAGTCACAAATTAATTAAACAAAAGTAAAATAATAATCTGCATTTTATAAAATTAATTTTAGAATTTTCAGAATTTAAAAGGTTAATAAATAAAAAGAAAAGGAGAAAAGAAAAGAAAAGAAAAAAAATCAGAAAAGAAAAAGGGGAGGGGGCTGCCCGGGGTCGAACCCGGGACCTCCCATTATACATGGGACGCAGGAACCAGTGACCAGGGCCGTGGCCTTGGTTCACTTCGGTTTGTTTGGAACTTAAACCAAATCGCCCCAGTTTCCCCCAATTTAAGATGAACCCTAGTTTCGTTTGAATCAAAATCGACCCTCGATTCGGTGTTAATCACCTAAATCATCATAGGGCTTTTGATCTTTGCACGAAAACGAGTAGAAATCAGGTCTTAATTACCATGCTAACCCAGAAGGACAAGAAGTTTGATTGGGGACATGCACAAGAACAAGCTTTCCAGACGTTGAAGGAAAAGCAGTGCAATGCTCCAATACTGTCCCTTCCAGACGGAACAGACGACTTCGTGGTGTATTGTGATGCTTCGCATCAAGGATTGGGATGTGTGTTAATACAGAGAGATAAGGTGATTGCTTACACCTCACGACAACTAAAGGTGCACGAAAAGAACTACACGACTCATGATTGGAGTTGGGCGCTGTAGTTTTTGCACTTAAGATATGGAGGCACTATCTGTATGGAACCAAATGCATCATCTATACCGATCATAAGAGCCTTCAACACATCCTGAATCAGAAAGAGCTCAACATGCGACAACGACGTTGGGTAGAACTACTTAGTGACTACGATTACGAAATCCGGTATCATCCGGGGAAAGCAAATGTGGTGGCTGATGCCCTTAGTCGTAAAGAACGCGTAAAACCACTACGAGTTAGAGCTTTGGGATTGACTATTCAAACGAACTTGAAAGCTCAAATTCAAAGTGCGCAAAGTGAGGCTCTAAAAGAAGAAAACCTTGCGGGAGAAGAATTCCGTGGGTTGGATAACAAATGAATCGCAAGGATGACGGCGTACATTATCTCATTGATCGCATATGGGTTCCCAAATGAGGAGGTGTACGTACACTAGTCTTGGATGAAGCACACAAGACTTGATATTCTGTTCATCCCGGTGCAGACAAGATGTACCACGATCTGAAGGATCTGTACTGGTGGCCGGGTATGAAGAAAGATATTGCTCTATATGTGAGCAAATGCTTGACGTGTTCAAAGGTCAAAGCTGAACACCAGAAACCATCGGGATTATTGCAACAACCCGAAATTCCCGAGTGGAAATGGGAGAACATCACTATGGATTTCATTACCAAACTCCCGAGAACGCCAAGCGGGCACGACTCGATATGGGTCGTAGTGGATCGACTGACAAAATCTGCCCACTTCTTGCCTATCCGAGAAGATTATAAAATGGATAAGCTGGCAAGATTGTACATCAAAGAGGTCGTGACACGGAACGGAGTGCCGGTGTCAATCGTATCCGACCGAGACAGTCTATTTACTTCACGCTTTTGGCAGACATTACAGAAAGCGATGGGCACTCGGTTAGACATGAGTACAGCCTATCACCCCCAGACAGACGGCCAAAGTGAACGCACAATACAGACGCTTGAGGACATGCTACGAGTATGTGTCATTGATTTTGGTGGCAGTTGGGATACTCATCTACCGTTGATTGAGTTTTCCTACAATAACAGCTACCATACTAGTATTGGGTGTGCACCATTCGAAGCGCTGTATGGCCGAAAATGTAGATCACCTGTATGTTGGGCTGAGATTGGCGAGAGTCAGCTAACAGGACCCGAAATTATTCAAGAAACCACCGATAAGATTTTCCTAATCAAAGACAGACTTAGAGCTGCTCGAGATCGCAAAAGAGCTATGCCGACAACCGTCGGAAGCCATTAGAGTTTAACGTTGGAGATCGAGTGTTACTTAAGGTCTCTCCTTGGAAAGGGATCGTTCGGTTTGGAAAGAAGGGGAAGTTAGCCCCGAGATATATTGGACCATTTGAGATCACAGAGAGGATCGGTCCAGTGGCATATCGATTAAGGTTGCCACAAAAGCTTGGCAGTGTGCATGATACTTTCCATGTATCATACCTCAAGAAGTGTTTAGCTGATGAATCACTTCACGTGCCTATTGAGGACATCAAGATTGATCAAAGTCTCCATTTCGTGGAGGAACCTATTGAGGTCATGGACCGAAAGGTCAAGAGGTTGATACGCAGCAAGATGCCTATTGTTCGTGTGAGATGGAATTCCAAATGAGGTCCAGAGTTTACATGGGAACGTGAAGATCAGATGTGACTCAAATACCCACATCTATTCGAGGATGACACTCTTGGACCTAGCACCAGCTGAATTTCGGGGCGAAATTCCCTCAACTGGGGGATACTATGACACCTCACAATAACAAGCAAAGAACATTGTGGGTTTACTGTCACATTAGTGTGACAGTTCAGATGATACAGATGGATTTAATGAACAAAGTTTTAGAAAAATTCAAGATATTCCCAAATCAGAAAGGAAACCTAAGATTCTTCTTGTTGAAGATCATATGGTGAATGTGATGGTGTGTGACATCTGTCACTAACCAGTCCGTCGATCAACATTAAGTTCGTTAAACCACCGTGTGTATTAACGATTTTCCCGTATGTTCATAATCTATTTATCGTGTTAACCGAATTATCTTCGTGTACTTGTTCCGTGTGGGTTAACTATCCTCACGAATTTATTATTGTTATATATATATATATATCGTTCTAGCCGAATTTTTCGTATACACATTCGTGTTAACCATAATAATAATAATAATAATAATAAAAATAATCATAATAATAATAATAATAATAATAATAATAATATAATAATAATAATAATAATAATAATAATATAATAATAATAATAAGTCCAGGGGGTGTTTGATATTTATGAAACTATAAAAACAAGTTTATAACATAAATTAATAAACATAAACCGCAGGGACCATTTGTGTAACTTTGAAAGTTTCAAAACCAACCCCCCCGCCCAAACCCCTTTTTTCCGGCACAATTCCGGCGAGTCTCCGGCGACTCGCCGGCGACCACCAAAAACACATAAAAACCCAATTTTTGCAGCTTAAATCACACCGAATCGCTTCGTGGAAAAGAATCGAACTCAATGCACACACAAAACGCGTTTTAACGGTCGATTAACGGTCGATTAAAGGCTATAACCTTTTCACTTTATTTCCCGAACGTTCAACGGCTAAAACACCCACTCAAACACTAATATAATCAAATTAATTCAACATTAGCGACCCTATATAAATCCCTAATCGAATGCAACCTGAACTCACACCTGAAACACACACAAACATTGAAATCGATAACCATCTTCACCCTCGACCTGCAACTCATTCGAATTCCAACATAGGAGTTCCAATACACGAAATTGACAGAGGGCTATTGATCTTTAGCATCATTCGAAGCTATCTGTACAATTAATTTGATTTTCATCAAAGATTGTTCGTCATTCGGATTCAAGTTAGTCGCGGCTTGTTCTTAATTGGTTTTATCATCAAATTAAACCAAAACAGGTAATTAAACATTCCAATCTATTCGTTTTTACATAAGGATCAAAAGCCCCATGAAATTAGTCGTTAACAGAATCAAATCGAGGGTCAATGGACCCAAATCGAATTAGGGTTCATCTGAAATTGGGGGAAACTGGGGTACTTAGTTTAAAAACAATTAGAACCAAATATCACCGCGGCTGAGGCCTTTGGTTCAGTGGTTGATGCGTAGGTGTGAGTGTTGGAGGTCCCGGGTTCGAACCCGGTTACCTGCAATTATTTTTTTAAAAGCTTTTTGAGCTTCTAAAAATTATACAAAAATTCCTAAAAATTATAAAAATAAATTTTATAAACTTCCCTTATTTTAAATCTCACAAAATTATTTTCTGTAAATTTATTTTATTTAAAAACCATAAAAATCTTTATAAAATATTATTTATACATATTATAAATAATCATTTTTATAAAAATAGGCATGATATCATAATTAATTATAAAATAATCATGGAAAATTATAGAAATAATACATAATTATTTACAAACGTAATTACAAGTTATATATGTAATCGTAAGCAATGATAAATAATATTTCAAAATATTACAACGAATTTATACATAATATATCTAAACATTATCAGATATTAAACCCAAGAAACACTAAATTTATAATCAAACTTAAATACATACATCTAATCGTGTACGAGTCAAACCGAACCGAATCGAATTCAACCAAACATATCTATTCGCGCTGAATATGTTTTAAAGACTTAGTTATAATCAATAATAGGTATTGATCGTGTTTGATCGTGCATTGCTTTATTCTGTGAAGTCTTTGTGCATTACATCAATCCAATGTGAGTTTCGTGACCCCTTTTTATGCTTATACAAGTTTTTAATGTTTTCAATCAATGGGGGAAAAGTATGCTCACCGTTTTCAATGCTGTACATCATATATTCTATTATCATACTTAGAATCAATGTGATACTGTTTTGCATACATACATGGTGTTATTCTATGATCATTCTTACAACCATTAATTCCCGGTTTGGGAACCCGCGGTTAGGTATTGGTAGTACTACTGGGTTGACACCCCCACCCTTCGACGATTGGTTAACTTGTGAGTTACCAACACAGCTGCCAGCAATCAGGCCAAGGGTAAATATATTCCGTCTAATTTATATAAATAACGTCATTAGGTTTGGTTGTCTAAAAACACATGTTATGTGGTTTTTGCTTGCAGTATGATTCCACATCAAATTATATACAACATCAATTACATGTTTTCAATTTAAACCTGCGGAACTCACCAACATTATGTGTTGACATTTTTGAGCATATCTTTTCAGGTGATCATAATCAGAGAGGATAGCTAGAGCAGATGCCTTAGCAAGAGACCCTCAGGATTTCAATAGATTTACATTAGTATTGTTTGTTATTTGTTTTCATATTTGAAGACTGTGTATCTTGGATTATAGAATCAATAAGACTATGATAGTCGTGGAACTGACTAACCACGACACAAGTCACCATTGTGTCGGGCGACGTCACGACACGAGGATTTTGCATATATTATGTCTCTGTAATTATACCAAGTGTTATGACGATCCCGTCCGTCACATCCTCGTGTTTCCGCTATAAGCGAGGGTGTGACAAAACAGGTGGATGATTATGAGGAAAAGGAATGACAAGTACTTAATTAACACAATCAGCAAATAATTCAGGATGAAATCGAACAATAATTAAAACAATACTAAACAAACAACAGTAAAAAATGAAGAAGAATAGAATAAAAATTGGTAAATAACTTCAAATAACACTATTAAGAAAAGCATCGTGATTCAACAATATAAATCAGTCACCAAATTAGATACATTTGTAAGAAACTAATAAGAGAAACATAATTTCCAATTTAAATATAAACCCTAAATTCTAAAAAATCACCATAACTTGAGTAAAGGGATTGGAAACTTACTAAAAATATCAGTTAAAGTACAATCACCATGAAAATTGATTTAGATGAAACATGTGGATGATTATGAGGAAAAGGAATGACAAATACTTAATTAACACAATCAGCAAATGATTTAAGATGAAATCGAACAATAATTAAAACAATACTAAACAAACAACAGTAAAAAATCAAAAAGAATAGAATAAAAATTGGTAAATAACTTCAAATAACACTATTAAGAAAAGCATCGTGATTCAACAATATAGACCAGTCACCAAATTAGATATACTTGTAAGAAATTAAGAACAGAAACATAATTCCCAATTTAAATATAAACCCTAAATTCTGAAAAATAACCGTAACTTGAGTAAAAGGATTGGAAACTGACTAAAAAGATCAATTAAAGTACAATCACCATGAAAATTGATTTGAGAAACAGGTGGATGATTATGAGGAAAAGGAATGACAAGTACTTAATTAACACAATCAGCAAATGATTTAAGATGAAATCGAACAATAATTAAAACAATACTAAACAAACAACAGTAAAAAAATGAAAAAGAATAGAATAAAAATTGTAAATAACTTCAAATAACACTATTAAGAAAAGCATCGTGATTTAACAATATAAACCAAATTAGATATACTTGTAAGAAATTAAGAACAGAAACATAATTCCTAATTTGAATATAAACCCTAAATTCTGAAAAATAACCATAACTTGAGTAAAGGGATTGGAAACTGACTAAAAAGATCAATTAAAGTACAATCACCATGAAAATTGATTTGAGAAACAGGTGGATGATTATGAGGAAAAGGAATGACAAGTACTTAATTAACACAATCTGCAAACGATTTAAGATGAAATCGAACAATAATTAAAACAATACTAAACAAACAACAGTAAAAAAATGAAGAAGAATAGAATAAAAGTTAGTTTTGACTATCAACAACTTAGAACAGATTAACTGCATATTAAATCATTCATAAGGTTCTTGAATGATTAAAGACAAAGTGTAAATAACATTAAATAACACTATAAAGGAAAGCATATGTGATTTACCAATATAAACCAGTCATCAAATTAGATATACTTGTATGAAATTAAGAACAGAAACATAATTCACAATTTAAATATAAGTTTTACAAAATAAATGCATCCATAAACAACAAATTTATCAAAACCCTAGTACTGTTTAACAACACAATAAAATAAAATCAAGGAAAAAACAATATGCCCTAATAGGATCAACCAAATCATTCACCAAAACGAAATCAAATATCAACCATCGCTAATGAAAACAATATTAATAAGATTGAAGAACAAAGCGGCCACATTTACGAAATCGTTTACCAAAACGAAATCAAATAGCAACAATTAGTTAGGAAAACAATGCTAAGCATTATGAAGATGAAGAAGGTTACAATATAAAACATCAATTAATCTAGAGGGGAAAAACAAACTTACAGATCGATTCAGTGATCTAGAACACTGCTGATACGTAAGAAAGAAGATCTACAAGCGATGGAGGATGATGAAAGAGATAGACAATGTTTAGCCGGAGAGATGCCTTCAAAATAGAAGCAGCAGTGTAAGAAGATAATAGGTAAATAGGGTTGGGGGAGACGAATGTGAAAAGGGAAGGGAGGAGGTGGTTTATTTGTGGAATACCTGATTTCACAATATAACCCGATAAAGATCCGCGTCCAAATGTGAGCGGGAAATGAAAAAAAAGGATTGATAAGCTGACACGTGGCTGAGACATGGGTTAAGAAATTACCATGTGGCACCGAAAAGCTTGGTTTATTAGATAGGATAGATGAGATGTAATTACTTCTCATAATGTAGGGTGTGATTCGGGACCATAATGTGGTCCAAAACATAACTCGAAGCTAGTATTACACAATAAATGGGTCGCAAACTCACCTTGATAATTTGTGTAGACTCTCCTGATAATTTATGTGCTCAAAATTTCAATCTCTACCGATCAGTACTTGAATAATTAGAATATTCTACGACTAATTTCACCATCTACATTTTAAATGGTAAATATATGATCCTATTTTGAAAAATACATGTTAACTTTAATTGGGCTCATGTATTCGTACAGCTGATAAAAACCTCTTGTTCAACCTAAAACATGTTTGCTTTGAGTGAGGATAGAACCTAAAATATTTTCATTTTTAATTATCTTCCATGCCCCATATCAAGCTAGGGATCGTTGGTTTCACCATCTACTTGACTAGTTCAACTATAATTATTTTAATAAATTATAGACGTTCATTTGACAATATTCAAAATACTTATCTATTTGTATAACTGAGAAAAATCTCTGATTCAACCTAAAATATTTTTGCTTTGAGTGAGACTCGAACCTAAAATATTTTATTTTTAATTGTCTTTGATACCCCGTCAAGCTAGGGATCGTTGATTTCACCATCTACTTGACTAGTTCAACTTAAATTATTTTAATAAATTATAGACATTCATTTGACAATATTCAAAATACTTAAGGGTAGAATTGAATTCAAGTGTCTTAATTTCAACAAGACTAATTTGTTTCAATAATATCCAGTTTGAGTTTGATTATGATCCATATAATTTTTAAAAGAATGAATTGTCTTTTTCTGATTTTAAAAAATTGTCATATTTATTCCTATGGTCGGGTCACATTTGACAATTCGAAGCACACCGGATGCAAAAAAAAAAAATAAAAATAAAAATAAATTAGATGCAAATAACAAATATGATAAAAAAATAACAATTTATTTTTTTAAATATGAAAAAGCTTATGAATGTATACCAGACAATTCGAAGCCATTATAGATTATAGTTTTGTTGGTCAAACAATTAATCAAATAGTATTTTGGATGGAACACGAGAAAGTTTATAAGTTTTGCAATTAAACAGTGTATTTCTTTTCATCCTAATCAGTTTTATTGTTGATTTTAATCAAAGGTTGATGTTCAGAGCATATTCTTTTCTAAAATTTTATTCTTATGTCTAAATCAATCGAAGCTTACATAAGGTTAGATAATCAAGCTTAAAATTAAACTAGTATGTTATCATTATCTTCCTATTATAATAAAAAAATAACTAATATAAACATGACATCATTATATTTATTCTTAATAAATTTTCCCTGTTTCTCTATATTATTAAAAAGTCACATCAATTACTAATAATATTATTTAATTCTTTTTAGCTTAAATTTTTTTTATATAAATTAAGAAAATACCCTTTGATTAAGGTAATTTCTAAACTAAATAATTTTTTATAAAATAAAATATTTTTCTAAACATCATACGTTTTGATAGGTTCAAAATGGATCAATCTGCGATATATTGTAATGCAATGATTAATATAAAGACAAAGTAATCAAAAACAAGCAAATACTTCAAAATTCATAGCTATTTTTATTGATAGTAATTGCAAATGGATACATGTGTAAAGTGAATAATAACAGAAAGTCTAACTGTCTCGAACCTCAGCAAAAATACAGATGCTATCCTATTTATACTAAAATGAAAACAAAGGAACATATTGTAAAACCCGGATATTTTAAAAAGATTGTAAGAGGAGAATAAAAAGAAGGAAATGTAATTTAACCTAAGTAGAGGGGTTAAAAGTGTTCAAAAGGACAAAACTTTGAGAAATTGGTAGATAAAGCAACATGGCCGCCCATGCCATGTTACTTTTCACCCTTTCATTCGGATTATAGAGAGAGAGCAGAAAGCTTCGGGTTATAGGGAGAAGAAGAAGAAGTTCGAAGGTAAGTATTTTGTGCTAATTGGTTCGGTTCTTGGAGGTTCTATATCTTAGATAACCGATTTCTAAGTGTTATTTGTGTTTTGGTGATTTGTTATGCTTGTTTTAGGGGTTAAAACTCTTGTGAACACAAGTGTGGAAGAAGAAACACTTGTTGGTTGCAAAGGTGAGTTCTAGACCCCATATTTTACTTGTTTTAATTTTTTGGGGCTGAAAATGTATATAAATTCATTTTACAAGTTGATTTTGAACACCCGTATTTATCTATGTGTGTATGATGATGTTTTAATGGTTGCCATGTGTTAGTTATACTAAGAATGGCGTTATTAAGTCTAGATCATGTAAGAAAGATGATTGGGATTGATAATATGTTAAGAATATGCTAATCAGGTTGTCCAACCGCCTAGAATTTGCCTTAGAAAAGTTCTAAGTTGGCCCATACGCCTAAACAGGGCCCACCCGCCCAAACAGCGCCCCAACCGTCTGGAAATTGCCTTAGAAATTCTAAGTGTAAGCCCATGCGTCTCAACAGTAGCCCATGCGTCTAAGATTTAGACTCGGACGCCTAAGTATTGACCAAATGTCCAAATAGTGCCCATGCGTCTGAGATGGCCCAAACGTCTAAGTGATAAAACATCCAAATAGTGCCCATACGTCTGAGATGGCCCAAACGTCTAAGTGATAAAGCGCCCAAATAGTGCCCATGCGTCTAAGCAGGCCTCATGTGCCTGCATAGTATGCATCTAGAACACTTGGATTATTTTCTGAAATTTTGAGTAAAACAGAATCATTAGAGGGTTTTTAATTGCTATTATAGTTACGTTATTATTAAGTATTCCTATGGTCATAGTAATTATTAAAGTGTGACTTATGTGGTGTGTTTATGATCATAAATGCAAGTATTATCCTTAACATAGTGAATGAGAAATAATAAAGAGAAGTGACACTTAATTAAAAAGTTAACAAGTCTTGCAAGCATATAGGAGGTGCACGACCATGTTGTTATTAGCTCAACTATGATGCGGGTTAACTACTCTAATAGTGCTCACGGGGCCAATCAATTGAGATTGGTGGATCTTTGTAGCATGCCCTAGGTGACTGGGCCAGCCTTGTGTACAGTAATCAGAGTATAGACCAGAGAGGCCCAGCACCATTTTCCCCATACATATAGTTTAGGGTATTGCTCATTGGTTCACATAAACAGTGAAAGATAAAGTTAAAAGAGTAAAAATAATAAACAAGACATACAGTAAAGAAAGAAAGCATTACCTTGTTGTATAGTTAATGCATGCTCACGTACAAGAGTAAGAGATGTAGTTTCATAGAAAAAGTATTTTTATAAATATACATTACACAAGGTATTTTAATACTTTTAAAACTAGACTCACTCAGCAACGCTGACTTTTATACATTTTCAGTTGGCAGGTAATCATTGCTTAGGATGGCACGAGGGTGAAGCTACTCGGCAGGGAAAGACTGACATCCATTCCTGTGTTATGATATTGTTGTTTTGTAATGCAATTAAACGATCTTTTGCAACTTGAACATTATTGTATTGCTTAACAACAGTATCTTTTAATAATAGAGAATGGCTTTTGCCAATGTAATTTTCGCAGATTATTTAATGAAATATGTATTAATATGTTTAATGTGCAATGAATGACCAACTGTGAGGTGCCCGGGAATGGGGCCTTACAAGTTGGTATTAGAGCCATAGTTTAAGTGAATTGGGTAAAATATTCTCAAGAACCTAAACCGAAAATTAAACTGAAAATGGGTGTTGGATCATGACAAGGCTGGTGCAACCAAAACCACTTCACATAGTCATTTTTGGTACTACATTCAAAGGCTTCCGAAGCTGTTCAAGAGATCTTCCAAAAGTCTGAAGAACAACAGCTGAAGATATCTACTGAAAGAGCTGAAGACAAAGTTTGAGCTTCCGAAGAAAAAGTCTGATGAAAGAGTTGAAGACAAAGTCTGAGCTTCCGAAGACAAAGTCTGATGAAAGAGCTGAAGACAAAGTCTGAGCTTCCGAAGACAAAGTCTGATGAAAGAGCTGAAGACAAAGTCTGCTTCCGAAGACAAAGAAAACTCCAAGCCTCGGAAGAAGCAGTCTTCCGAAGTATAAGTGGCTTCGGAAGAAGTTATTCTTCCGAAGTACTTTATCCTTCGGAAGACATTGCTATGTCCAGTAGATATAAGTATGGTCCCTGACAGTCCGCTGCAGACCTCTGATACAGCATGGCATCTTCCTAAAGAGCCATGTTGTTGACCATACTTTATTCTACTGTTCACCTTTTATGATAGTACATGTTACCAACTTTAGTTGGTGACAAAAGGTAAGTCAGGGACATGTCCTGACTACCAACTCTCAGGCAAAATGTCTGAAAGACCTCACCTAGAGTCTTGTAGTATAGATGTAAGGTTAGAGGTGTCCAGCTGGTATCGAAGTATACCTGGCTGTAGGTAGTATTATATATATCTTCTCCTTGTAACTCTTTAGATAAGCGATTTGAGTCCAAGAGTCTTGTAATCCTTTGAGTTGAGAGGCAATATATAACAGTACCTTGAAAATTTACTTGCTGTGTTTATTTTCTTACTGCTTGCTACTTGGTATATTGTGATCAACTCTTCATAGACTACTTGCTGAGTGTTATTCGCAGTGAGTTGAGAGAAAAAACCACCCATAATCAATCCTGAAATTGGTATCAGAGCTCCAGGCTCTTGATTGTGAGATCTTACCATCCAAATCAACCTGTTTTTCACTCCTCACTTCAAACCACTCACTCAAATGGCCGCTCTCTCCAAGGCTGATATGGAAACCAGTACCATGACCAAGTCCCCACTGATCACCCCTGAAGACTTTGACACATGGTGTATCAGAATGGAAGGCTTCATCAAGTGTCAAGATTCAAGGATGTGGGTCTCCATTGTCAATGGTCCTTTCATACCAAGCACCACTTCTGCCACTGGTAATCGCATCATTCCAAAAGATGTTGATGATTACTCAGAAGAAGATAGGAAGAGAATAGAGCTAGATCAAAGGGCTATGACTTCTCTCCAAACTGCTCTCCCCAACTCCGTCTACAGACACTTCAAGAAGTGCAAAACTGCTAAAGATTTATGGGAAGCTTTGAAGCTGATGTATGAAGGATCCAAGGAAACCCAAGAGAACAAGAAGGATCTCTTGAAGCAGCAGTTTGAGAACTTTACTTTCAAGGCCGGTGAGACCTTGACTCAACAATACTTCAGGTATGTTGAGCTAGTAGATACTCTGGAGGATATTGGAGTAGCTCTTGAGAACAGAGACATAGTTAGGAAGTTCATGTCTTCACTTTCTAAACTATGGATACATTACTGTGTTGTAATCAAGAGAACTTCGGACCTTAAGACTCTTACTCTGACAGAGTTGTATGGTATCCTAAGTGCATTCCAGATGGAGATGAACATGCAGAACTCCTCTGGTCACTCCAATAACCAGCTGAGTTCAGCCCTTCATATGGTTGAAAGGGAAACCATAGAACCACAACATCAGTTGCTATGTTACCCTGACAACTCACACAGTGGACCCTACATTACTCTACCTGAGACTCCACAGTCTCAAAAGGTTCAACACAACTCCTTTCAGGATAGTTGTGCCTTTGTTTCTGGAAGTGGACACTCTGGTGATTTTCAATACTGCTTTGATGATCTGGAGTGCTTCAGTCCAGATGATGTGGAGTATGTGGACATTGTCCAACAGATGGCTCTTTTAACTTACAGAGTGAAGAGGTTCTTCAAGAGAACTGGAAGGCAATTCCCTCAAAACCCAGTCAACAGCAAGTTTGGGTTTGATAAGAGCAAAGCAAAATGTTACAACTGCAACCAACTTGGTCACTTTGCTAGGGAATGCAAGGCTCCCAAGAACAACCCGAGAACCCCACAGGCCTCCACACATCCCACTGCTTCAAAACATGAAGAGAAGTCAACTGAAACAGATGCTGTTGCTCAAGAAGTTGACTGGAGCTTCATGGTACAGGATGTGACTCCCGCTCAAGCACTCATGGCCGGAACAGATGATGATCAGGTATATGAACATCTTTGTACTGCTGCCTGTATTGCTAAAGTTAAACTCTATAAGGATTACATTTCGGAAATCAGATCTGAGGTTGAGTCTTTAAATGTGCTAAAATCTGATTTTAAGAGAGCTGAATCTGACTATCAAAAGAAAATGAGGAGTTAGAGAAAACTGTGTCTCTTTTAAAACATGAAAAGACTAATTATAAGACTCAAATTAAAGATCTGATATCGAAACTATCTGAGGTTGAAGCCCAGTTGGTCACAGCTGAGGCTCAGGGCAGGAAGCAAGCTATTGTTGAGCAAAGCTTCCAAACTATTCTTGCATCAACCTCTCATTCCAAAATGTTTTATCAAAACAAAGAAGGGTTGGGAACCAATGAAATAGCTCCACCACACTCTTATGAGTCTATTAGACTACCTAGATGTGGTACTGAAGAGCAAGAGGTTCCAACTGCTGGCCCTTCTCCATTGGAACAAAAGGATGAGGCAAAAATAGTGGCTACCACAGGGGAGAAAACAGGAGGATACACTTATCTCCACCTGTGAAGACCAAATCCTAACCACCAAGGCAAGAAGAAGCAGAGCTAAAGCTGCTAGAAGGACTGCCAAGAAGGTTGCAGAGTCCAAGCTTAAGATCGACCTAAAGTAAAAGGGTGTCTTCATTTCTGCCGGATTTCAAGTGGTAGGTACTCCTGATTCAGGAAAGGAGTGTAGTACCAGCACTCCTGACCTACCGAAGGATCAGAAGTTGAAAGGGAAAGTTGCTGATGAAGAGAAGAAACCCAAGAAACAGCAACCTGCAAGTTCCCAGAAGACTAACATTGCATGCATAATGTGTGGTCTGCATAACCACATGGCTAAATATTGTTACTACAATCCAGCAAGCACACATTATGCAAATAATGTTAGAAAAGAAGGAGTCAGAGAAGTTTTCTTAGTTGGACCACTTCAAAAGGTCCAAATAATGAAAAAGGGAAAGTTGGTCTCGGAAGCCAAGTTGCTTTCGAAAGAAACTACTTCTTCCGAAGGGAAAATGGCTTCGGAAGCCAAACCTTCTAAGGTTCGGAAGAACAAGAAGGATCCCTTGAAACCATCTTAGAAGAAGACTACTTCGGAAGAAAAGGTGGTGAAGGCTTCTTCCGAAAAGAGAGAAGCTTCGGAAGAAGGCCATGCTGCACAAGCTTCAACAAGCTCATCTTCAAAGATCAACCAAGGGATGGATTGGAAGATCAAGAAGATGCTGCAGCCCAAACCTCTTCTTCAACAACGACCTCTATTGAACCCCAATGCATATCTTTGGTTCAATTATGTCACTATCATTGGAAGAGCCCAAGACCAGTAAGGCTTGGGCTTCCAAACAAAACTAACCATCTCATCTTGTGTGTAGGGACGTCCATTTGACAAGAACAACAATGTCTGGATTGTAGATGGTGGATGCTCCAGGCACATGACAGGGAACAGATCTCTCCTTCAACAATTCCAGAACTTTGATGGAGGGCCTGTCCAATTTGGAGGTGAGGCCGGAGGATATATTTCGGGTAGAGGAAGTATATCCAATGGCAGAATAAACATTGACAAAGTTCACTTTGTCAAACAGCTTGAACACAATCTGTTAAGTGTTTCTCAATTCTGTGACCAGAAGCATCAGATGCACTTCACAGAACATGAGTGCATTATCCTCAAACCAGGGATGACAATTCCTCCGGAATTGGTGCTTCTTAGATCTCCCAGGAAAGGGGATATGTACAAGCTGGATATGAACAATGCTTCTCCTATGGGTGAAATATCATGCTTTCTTTCCAAAGCTGATAGTGATGAGTCAACACTATGGCATAAACACATATGTCATGTGAATTTTAAAACAATGAATAAATTGGCTAAAAATAACTTGGTACATGGTTTGCCTAAAAAGGAATTTTTCTGCAAAGATAACTGTGTTGCATGCCTGAAAGGGAAACAACACAGATCATCTCATAAATCCAAATGTGTTAAGTCTATCACTGCTCCATTACACTTATTGCACATGGATCTCTTTGGACCCACAAGTATAATGAGCATTGGAAGGAAATCATACTGCCTTGTGATAGTTGATGATTTTACAAGATTTACATGGGTATTCTTTTTAAGAAATAAAGATGAAACTGCTGAAACTTTAAAATCTTTTATTCTTAAAATAGAAAATCAAATTGATCACAAGGTTAAGATCATTAGAAGTGATCAAGGGACTGAGTTTAAGAACTTTATTCTTGACTCATTCTGTGACTCAAAAGGGATTGCCAGACAATATAGTGCTCCCAGAACTCCTCAACAAAACGGTGTTGCTGAGAGGAGGAACAGGACACTTATTGAGGCTGCTCGGACCATGTTAGCTGATTCAAAGCTGCCTCTAACATTCTGGGCAGAGGCAGTCAGCACTGCATGCTATGTGCAGAACAGGGTTCTTGTAGTTAAGCCCCATGGAAAAACCCCTTATGAGTTATGGAACAAGAGGCCACCGTTCATTGGCTTTCTAAGGTCCTTTGGCTGCAGGTGTACCATACTTAACACAAAGGACAACTTAGCAAAGTTTGCTGAGAAGTCGGGTGATGCTATCTTTGTTGGATACTCTTCTAGCTCCAAAGCTTATAGAGTATACAACATCAAGAATCAACAATTTGAGGAGTCCTCCAATATAGTTGTTAATGAGCACACTCCTTGTGTTAGGGGGAATGGACCTGAGTATATCTTTGATTTAGAATTGTTTCCAAACTATTCTAAACCATCTTGTGAGAATGTTTTAGCTGGAACAGGTGCTCAAGGTGATGCTGATGATGATGCAGGTCAACTATTTGAGCTTCCCAGACCTCTTCCAAATCTCCAAGAGCTGAAAGGCAACAAGCTTCAACCATTCATAGATCTGACAGTGTAACTATGTCCAGGAATGGTGAAGCTTTAACAAGTGAATCACTTGATCAACCTCAAAGTTCTTCAGGTGATCCATTACAACATCAGGTTCAGGGAAGTAGTATTCTGAAGGAACAGGCAACTGTTAATCCTACTTCACAACTAACCATTGATGATGTTTCTCAATCATTCAATCAGTCCTCATTGAATGACTTTGAAACAGCAGTTGGACAGAGTAATCCAGTTCCTGATCAGAATATGTCTAACCTAGACTTATCTCTGCAACTGGAAGTGATTCCTCGTCTTAGGATTCACAACACTCATCCAACTGAGAACATCATAGAGAATGTCTCTGAGGGTGTGAGAACAAGAGGACAAACTCATCATGGGAATGTCTGCTTGTACTCATGCTTCTTGTCTCAGAAGGAACCAAAGAAGGTAAAAGATGCCTTAAAGGATAGTAGTGGGTTGAATCGATGCAGGAGGAGCTGCTTCAATCAGAAGACAAAAGGTCTGGAATCTATGCCCACTACCATCTGGTCAAGTACCCATAGGCACTAAATGGGTATTCAGGAACAAGAAAGATGATAGAGGCTTGATTATCAAGAACAAGGCAAGACTTGTAGTTCAAGGATACACCCAGGAGGAAGGAATCGATTATACTGATGTCTTTGCACCTGTTGCAAGACTTGAGGCAGTTAGAATCTTCCTTGCTTATGCTACATCCAAGAACTTCACAGTCTACCAACTTGATGTCAAGTGTGCTTTTCTATATGGGGATATAGATAGGGAAATCTATGTATGTCAACCTCCAGGATTTGAAGACCCACAGCACCCCAACTATGTGTGCAACTGGATAAAGCTCTATATGGGCTGCACCAAGCACCTAGGCTGGGTATGAGGACCTTGTCTCAGTTCTCCTGAAGAATGGATACACTAGAGGTACCATTGACAAGACCTTTTCATCAGAAAGAGTGGAGAAGACATTTTGCTGTACAAGTCTACGTTGATGACATCATATTGGTTCTTCAAACGACCAAATGTGCAAGGACTTTGAAAGCATATGAAGCAGAAGTTTGAGATGAGTTCCATTTGGGAAAAATAGACTTTTTCCTTGAATTCAGGAAACAGATGAAGGAAGGGTTCTTTATAAGTCATCTAAGTATGTCTCAGACATCTTAGATAGATTTGAAATGAAGGATTGTAAACCAGCCAAGACACCCATCCCAGAACCATAATCTTTGCCCTGACCTTGAGGGGGAGGATACTGATCAACATCAGTACAGAGCACTTCATTGGTTCTCTGATGTATCTCACTGCTAGTAGGACCAGATATCATGTTTGCACATGCTTGTGCAGATATCAGGCTGCTCCAAGGTGTCTCACCTAGCTGCTGCAAAGAGGATCCTCAGATACCTCAAAGGAGCACCTAAACTAGGTCTCTGGTATCCAAGAAATAGTGATTTCAATCTCTATGGATACTCTGACAGTGACTATGGTGGCTGCAACATTGACAAGAAATCAACATCAGGAGGATGTCAATTCTTGGTGGAAGGATTATCTCATGGTAATGCAAGAACAATCCTGTGTCTCTATATCATCATTGCTGAAGCTGAATACATTGCTGCTGCTAGCTGCTGTGCTCAACTGCTATGGATTCAAATCATATGTTAGGACTATGGATTCAACTTCATGACTACTCCTATCCATATTGACAACAATAGTGCTATCTCCATTACTGAGAATCCGGTGAAGCACTCCAAGACAAGCACATTGATATCAGGTATCATTTCATTAGAGATATTCATGAGAAACATCTGATCAAGTTAATCAAAGTTGACTCAAATGAACAATATGCTGATTTGTTCACAAAGGCATTTGATGAATAAAGATTTAAGTATCTCATATCAGATATTGGGATGATAAATATTGGTTAACTACCTCTTTTGAAAAGCTTTTTAATGTGTAATGTCTTGGGTCAATACAATTTAAGCCCTGTTACAAAAGATCTTTAAATTATTCTAGATGTAAATTCCTTCCGAAGAGGAATTAACTCTCGGAAGATATTCTTGAATATCTTCCGAAGCCAAATTCCTCAATGGAAATTTTCTTCTCGGAGAGTTTTTGGTCTCGGAAGAAGCGATTGATTTCACATCAGATCTACTTTCGAAGCTTGTAAAGCTCTCCATTCGGAAAGGCAACTTTACCTTCGGAAGCAATGCTACCTTCAAAAGACAATTTTACCTTCGGAAGCAATGACTTGCTTCGGAAGAGAATTGCCTTCGGAAGACAATTACCTTCGGAAATGTTTACATTAGGAAGTAAAGGTTTTTATATGTAACGGATATCTTTGGGCCCCACTCTGTAAAAAGTAAAGATTTTGTCCATGATTGGTCAGATTATTTAAAATTATCCTTGCCGCCACTATCATTTCTCCGCCGTAAACCACCATACCACCCACAGTAACCCCAAACAGTTATCCTATTACCGCCACTACCATAATTCATCCCTTTTAAATAATCTTGACTGATCAATTTCATCTTCTTTTACAAATTTACTGCCCTAACTATTCCCTTCACTGTCAAACCTGCAATTTCACCCAAATTTCAGCTTACCTTTTCTTCAATGGCGCTAAACCCTCAGCACAACCAAGTCGCATTACTTGATTCGTCAAGGGATGCCGACTTCACCAAATCATCACCTTTCTTACCGAATCCACATACCTCACTGCACTTACAGTTAACCCCACCGTATACTCCAACCATATGTCCGAATTCTGGAGCAACGGTCAAACTGCAGTTTGAATAGGGTTTCGAATCCTGAGAACCCGCATTTGTGGCCAAGAGTTGGTCATCACTGAACAGCTCATTGGGAGCATCTCGAGCTCATGAGATGGGCTCCTACTGAGTTCCCCAAAGAAGACTTGGAAGGCACGAGGGGATGTAACAGGTCTACCGTCTACAAGTTAACTTCTCTACCATTGGAATTTCCCGTGCACATTATCCTGCACTGCCTCTCCAACAAATCAGGGGGTTGGATCAAATCCCATATGAACTAGGATGCCTAGTTCATGGGTTGGTGAGAGGTCTCCGATTCAACTACTCACGATTTGTGTTGACCAACCTTATCAGCAATCTGAGCAGGGATACATTCTTCATGTATCCCAGATTATTCAACACATAATCAACTGTGAGCTGGAACCAAGCAAGCTTGTCTGCGCAGCTGCTCTTACTGTTCCACAATGAGGCCTACCATCTTCAAAATACTGAAGAAGGTTTTCATCAACTTCACTAGAGGTACACTCCATTACCTCCAGAGATGACTGAGCGCATAGCTCCTGGTGACATCCTGTTATCTCCACAGGTGATGAACCCACACCAGCAACCTCCACCACAATGCCAAAATCTCTTTACCCATCAAAGCTACATACCAAAGACGACCCAAACGAACCCTTGTTCAATCTACTCTGATTGAACAAGCTCCTTCTGTTCACACCCAAAGGGCTAGAGTGGAATCATGGGCTCCCACTCAGTCCGAGGTCACACCATCCTTCACATTCGACCTCAATGTGGGTTTTGAGCCTCCTCAGTCTCAACCCCTGAGCCCGAACCCCAAGCCTTAACCCACAGGGTGAGTCTCTACACTCCCCTGTGCAGCCTTCTAGGGACAGCCCACCAAGGCTCAATGCCTGTAGACATTGATCTAGGTCCGGGTCAGTAGGTTTAACTTCCCTATCTTTCACTGACCTTTTACTCCGTACTGATGAAGAGATTACATTTCTCCATGGCCATGAAGTTGATCTACAACAACCCTCTGAGATCAACAGAGCCAAGAGGGATCCCTGTCTCTAGCCCCCATCAGCAGCCAATTACTGAGGTGAGTCCCACTGATGTGGAGGGGACTCATGTAGGCTTAGCTGCCACTACTCAGATCTCTCATTGAGCTCTCAGGACAGTGGTAACATAATTAGGACTGAGTCTATGACAACTTTGCCCATTGACATCTCTGAAAGAGATGACTCTGAGAAAAGGAAACCAGGGTGCCAAGAAGCCACATCTGGTGGTGAAACTGAGCTACTAGGTATGTTATCTCATCTCCCCGTGATTCTTCTCATGAAGATGAGGGAAGTATGCAACTAACACTTCAGTACTTGCTTTCTAAGGTCTCCAACCTGGAATCACAGGTGAGGATCTTAGAATCAAGGACTGCCACTCAGCAACTTGAGATTAACAACCTCAAGGCTAAACTAGCTGAGAAACAGACGGAGAGGTCTGTTAGGCATGTACCTATTCAGGTCTCAATGACTTTTTCCTCTAGCTCATCTAGCTCTCAAGATGATGCTACCAAAAAGGGGAGAAAGTTCAGAGACAAACACTTGAGGAACCACAGACCCAATCTCTTACTTCCCAACTCATCACCTACCTGAGTCATCTCAATCTTTTCTAGAGATTGACTCAAAGATGCTTCAAGATCTCTACAGACTTTTCACAAAGTTTGTATTGAGATCCTCCCTAGAACAGCCAGCCCCGACACCACACTCATATATTTGGGGCTGAGGAGCTTCAAAGACTGACTGCACCTTCTACCACGGAAGAAGTTGGTCAACCTAAGGTCCACATGGAACCTGAGATTAGTTTGAAGAGGGAAATGGGGACTGATGGCCCAGCAACTGAAACAGTTGGACAGAACTTGCAGCTGTCTTATCTTCCGAAGCTCAAGCTGAAGCTTCCGAAGCTAACATGGAAGCCTCGGAAGAACAAGAAAAGTCTTCCGAGGACCGAAATAGAAGCTGCGGAAGGCTTATTTCAGATGTCCGAGGAACTGACCATCACAGATGTTATTGCTGAAATAGCATCTGAGGTGAGCAGGAGGACATTTCTCGACATTCTCCAACCCAAACACCAGCTGAACTTCTCTCTCTCAATCACAACCCTCCATCCAAGAACCACCACAGTCAAGCACTGCCAAAGACAAAGGAAAAAGAAAAGACTGCGGAAGAGCTTCAGGAGGAGGAGAGGATTGAGAAGCTCAAAAAGAAAGGTAGGTATCCTACTGAAAAGCTGCTAGCTGCTAGTTCTAAGGCAGCTGCAGCCAATCAGGAAGAAATCAACCAAAAGAGAGGACAACACTCATTGACCAGCTCATCAGCTTAGGAGCTGCCAATGAGGAGATACTCCTGCTACCACTAGAGGAGTTGGTGACTTTGGAGAGGTCAAACAGGCTAAGAAAAGAAAAAGAAGCCAGGTTGGCCTTGGAGAGGGAAGAAGAAGAGCGAAGGGAGGCAGCCCTGAAGCTGAGAGAGGATAGGATCAAATTCCTACTCTCAAGAGGCTTCAGTCTTCCTGAACTGTTCTCCACATGATGATGACATGATCCTGCTGCTCCACAACAAAGAGCAGGATCAAATGGAGAAGGAAATGAAGAAGGCTGCTAGGGAGAAGTTGAGGGAGAAGAAGAGGAGGAAGAAGAGAAGGGGGTCACTGCCACCAAGAAGTCCAATGACAAAGCCTGGATGAAAGACTATCTCCGGGCTCATGGCTTCTCTGGTAGGCAGGTGGGACCTATGTCGAGAGGACACTCCAGCGGATTGTCAGTGAAATAAAAGCTGACATCCGTTTGGGGAAAAGGAGGGAGATGTACAGGAGGGGACAGGGAACGGTCTTCACCCCAGCCACTCAACCACAGCCAACCCCTAAACCACAACCAACACCAGAACCAACCCCTTTTCCCATCAAAACCGAACCCACTGATGAAACCTCACCCCTCAACCCACAACTCTACCCAAACCTACCACATCACCTCAACCACCCAAACTACCCATCCTAAAACCTAAAACACAACCTAAAACCACTAAACCTAAGCTTACCCAACAAAAACCAAGATCATCCCCTCAGCCTCCTCAACATCTCTCCTTTGAGGAAATAAATGAGTTCAAGACAAGGCTCATTAACTGCGCCACTTTGAGCAGCATCTCCTGTGAGGGAGAGCTTATCAACATCACCTATGTTGATAACTCTTCAAGCTCCCTCACTCTAGGCCAATTTCTTGAGTTGCCTAGAGATACTTTGGGCCAGGCTGCAAGACTTCTTGGTCTCAAATCCGATACCTCAATGCTAAGGAGAAGAGGCTAAGAAGGAGACTGGTGACTCTGCTGGATACCAGGAAAGAGGACAGGATTTCTAGTCAATCTCCTGGACCTAGGAATGCTATAATCCAGTGGAGGTTCGATGAACCTTCTCACAACTTTGTTGTGGAAAGGAGAATGGTGAAACCAAAAGGCTTAATGCCACATCTCTATTGCATCTCAGCAGATTCGACCTTACTGAGCTTGCAGAGAAGCCATTATCCAATCCTTCCAACTCTGAGACTGCTGCACACATCAGAAATCATATCAGCGGTCTCCACTTGGCTGAACTAAGTAGAAGAGCCAAGATTAAAGAAGAGTTGAAGTTGAAAAGAGCGGAAGACAAGGAAAGACCAACCATCAAAGGCACAGCCTTTCTACAGATGGTGGAAGGTCCTGAATTGGAACCAATAGTTAGATGGGAATATGACTATAGTCCCATCAACTAACTCTTTTCAGAGGGCCACAACAGAGGGTACACATAATCCAAGGAGACAGAGTGGAGGTTCTGTCTACCAAGGATCTGTACAAGATTCTCAGCACCACATCAGGAAAGAATGAAGACACTGATAAACACCTACTTTCCATGGTGCTGAGAGCTTTGAGAAGAAGAAGGAAGTGAAGTTTTGGTAGCATCAGCCTAGGGGGAGTTTGTTGGATCATGACAAGGCTGGTGCAACCAAAACCACTTCACATAGTCATTTTTGGTACTACATTCAAAGGCTTCCGAAGCTGAGCAAGAGATCTTCCGAAATTCTGAAGAACAACAGCTGAAGATATCTACTGAAAGAGCAGAAGACAAAGTCTGAGCTTCCGAAGACAAAGTCTAATGAAAGAGCTGAAGACAAAGTCTGAGCTTCATAAGACAAAGTCTGATGAAAGAGCTGAAGACAAAGTCTGAGCTTCCGAAGACAAAGTCTGATGAAAGAGCTGAAGACAAAGTCTGCTTCCGAAGACAAAGAAAACTCCAAGCCTCGGAAGAAGCAGTCTTCCGAAGTATAAGTGGCTTCGGAAGAAGTTATTCTTCCGAAGTACTTTATCCTTCGGAAGACATTGCTATGTCCAGTTGATATAAGTATGGTCCCTGACAGTCCGCTGCAGACCTCTGATACAGCATGGCATCTTCCTAAAGAGCCATGTTGTTGACCATACTTTATTCTACTGTTCACCTTTTTATGATAGTACATGTTACCAATTTTAGTTGGTGACAAAAGGTAAGTCAGGGACATGTCCTGACTACCAACCCTCAGGCAAAATGTCTGAAAGACCTCACCTAGAGTCTTGTAGTATAGATGTAAGGTTAGAGGTGTCCAGCTGGTATCAAAGTATACCCGGACTGTAGGTTAGTATTATATATATCTTCTCCTTGTAACTCTTAGATAAGCGATTTGAGTCCAAGAGTCTTGTAATCCTTTGAGTTGAGAGGCAATATAACAGTACCTTGAAATTTACTTGCTGTGTTTATTTTCTTACTGCTTGCTACTTGGTATATTGTGATCAACTCTTCATAGACTACTTGCTGAGTGTCATTCGCAGTGAGTTGAGAGAAAAAACCACCCATAATCGATCCTGCAATGGGACAAATAGAGGGATGTCAGCCCGAGTAGCTACGTGCCATCAGGTATGTCTTTTATAAATGATAACCGGTATTATGTGTGTGTGCTATTTGACTTATATGTTCTTAGTAGATCTAGATACTGATGTAGTCAGGATTGGAAATGCTTTGGGTGTGAAGAGTAAAGTAAGTGGCTAATCACAACTGGCCACTGTCATTAGGGATTTACTATACTTGACAAAACTGAGCTGTTCCCTTGAATGACTGTGTTAGTGTTTGAATCTTATAGCGTTTAGGAAATGGCTGGACGAAAATCTTCCAAGGCTTCTAGAGGCAGAGGCCGTCCATGTGTGACTAGGAGTAGTGCTAAGGCTCCTGAGACGACCCATGAGAACCCTGAGGTTCATGGTCGGAGTGAGGAGAATGAGAATGCTACCTGAATGCCTTGGCTAGGGAGGCAATTGATGACAGAGGATCGTGAATAGGAAAGGGACAACGGGCAAGGGAAGCAAATAGGAAGAGGAACGACCGGCGCCTGAGACCGTGTTGTCCGATGAAGAGGATGATGATGCAGTGGGGGTGACGACCAAGGGTTGCAGTTATGGGGCATTGATGTGCTCCAAATTATACATAAAAATACTATAAAAAACACATCAATTGTTCATTAATATCTTCCGTAAAATGATGATTATGTACCTAAAATCATTCATATTGTGTTTTTAGGCTTGGAAAAGGCCTAGATGTACAAAAGGAGCTTAAAAAGGAAGAAATTAAAGAAAACCAAGCTCTGGAATTCAAGCATGGGGCCGTGCCTCAAGAGGCACGCCCCCATGCTCAGCCTGA
Source organism: Flaveria linearis (assembly GCA_024085815.1). Classification (NCBI taxonomy): domain Eukaryota; kingdom Viridiplantae; phylum Streptophyta; class Magnoliopsida; order Asterales; family Asteraceae; genus Flaveria; species Flaveria linearis. The sequence goes on along the minus strand of CM044016.1, from coordinate 13,365,743 downwards.
AACACACCACGTGCTAAATTCAACACACCCCCGTGTTTGTCAGTCCGACAGGACAAAAAGTACAGTTCTCCGACCCGAGGCACGGGGGAGTGCCCCAGGAGGCATGGGGCGGTGCCCCACCACAAACACGGGGCCGTTCCTCGTTGAACATGGGGTCGTGCCCGACAACATCTGAGCGTACTAGCCGACCAACTTTTACGTACATTGTATTAGCATGGGGCGTGCCTTTTAGGCACGGGGCCGTGCTTAAACACTCTAGAAAGCCTATAAATAGGACTTTATTTAAAACTTTGAAAAGAGCTTTTGGGAGGTGAAGTGCTGGTGTTCCCTCTCGGGAACCCGGCCTTTGGAGGTCCTTAAAAGGTTTTGGAGGTCCATTCAACACTTAGAAGAAGCTCGGGATCGTTTAACATCATCCATAGTGAATCACCGGTTTGATTGTTCAAATTTATCAATGATTTCATCACTATCTTCTATCTTTGTTGTTAGGTTCAATCTCATTATGAGCTAAACTTTATTTGTTATCCTATTTAGTGAAACCTTATGTAATTTGTGATGAACTAATGGTGTGATTTATATTGTGTTAATGTTATGGTAGTCTTGGGAAAACTTTTGATGGGTAGCACCTACATTTGAACGGGGGGTTATAAACTTATGATTTGTAATATTGATTGTCACACACGGTTGAAAAACGTATGATCAACTTTTATTCATAACAAATCTATGGCTAATTAACTAGAGATGGTTATTAGAAATCATATCACCATAACTTTCTGATCATTTACGGGTTCACCTTTATTAGTCTGAGAAATCTATAGTAATTGTTATGGTTTTCTAAAATTAATGGTATATTGGAAAGGAACTTGATCAACTCTCTTCTTACATTAAGTTATGTTTTCAGAAATCATATGTCGAAAAGGACACAAAAGATTTACCTACATTACTAGGGCTTTGACCTAAGCAGTAAATCTCAACCTGACGTGGTCCTAGTCACTACGGAGTGGATAGACGAGAAATCGCACCATCTCACATTTATAAACATTAACATAATTACTTTAATTAATATTTTAATCACACCACCAATTCATCATAGTTGCATAAGTATAATCTAAATTAGGATAACAGCCTTACTTCACTGAAAGAATCACCAAAAGTCTCAATCTATCTTTATCTATCTTTATTTATTGTTATTTTGTTTAACTTATCATTTTCTAAATCAAAACTGATAGTCCATTATGAGGGTTGTTGAGTAGGCTTAGTGTGTCCACGGATTGATACTCGGTTCTTACCAACACTATATTACCTCACGATAGGTACACTTGCCTTTTGTGTGTGTAGTTAGTATAAGTAATAACCATTTAAAACTAAATCTGTGCGAAAAACCTTTATCAAAATATATATACTATCTGCACGCATCAGGCATTCCAAAGGTGCAGGCCCCCGACCTTCGATGGTAATGGCAATGCTGCTGCCACTCACCGCTGGGTGAGGGAGATGGAGGCGGTGTTGGAAATCAGTGAGTGTCATGAAGATCAGAAGGTGAAGTTCGCAACTCACTCTTTTGTCGACTCAGCATTGTGTTGGTGGGACAATATTGTCCAAGATGAGGGTGCTAGAGCCATCGGGAAGATGCGATAGATGGAGCTGAGACAGCTAGTGATCGAGGAATTCTATCCTCACCGAGAACTCGACAGGACCGAGAGGGAGTTCCTACAAATTGAGGCGGGAACCATGACCCACCAGCAGTACACCACTAAATTTAATGAAATGGAAAGCCTGGTACCGGATCAAGTGACGCCGGTGTTAAGGAATATCAAGAGGTACATCCAAGGATTGCCGGCTGATATTCGCAGGCATCTGATCACTGCTCAGCCAGGTACCTTTTGATCGGTGGTGGACTTGGCGGGCAGGTTATACGATGAACGGGAAGAGGCAGTGGTAGAGGTGAAGAAGACGAATGGGGGTGATAAGAACTGGAATGGGAAGAGGTTTGGACGTGTCAGGTATGTTTCTAGTAAATCAAACTTGTGCCTCTGTATTATTTGATTCTGCTGCTAGTAGGAGTTTTATTTCTACTACTTTCTGTGCAAAGTTGTATGCTAGCAGTAGGAGTATTAATGAGCCTTTCGACATAGAAACTGCTATTGGTAAGACCACTGGAATTACCGATATGATAGAGGACTGTGCCATAGAACTAGAAGCTTATAGGTTTGCTGCTAAGTTACATGTGAGCCCCTAGGTGGATTTGATGTAGTACTAGGGATGGATTGGTTAGCAACCTATGAAGCAAACATCGTATGTCGCAAGAAGATGATTTGACTAGTTGCCCCCGATGGAGGTTTGGTGACCAAATTGACCAAATTGACTCGCAAGGATGTGAAGTTCGAGTGGGGTCAAGAACAGGAGAGTGCTTTTGAGGAGTTGAAGACGAGATTAATACAAGCTCCTGTCTTGACATTGCTCGAGGGAAGTGAAGACTTAGTGGTGTATTTAGATGCATCTTATTCTGGGCTAGGTTGCGTGTTAATGAAATGCGGAAGGGTAATAGCCTACGCATCCTGACAGTTGAATACCCACGAATTCAACTACCCTACACATGATTTAGAGCTAGCGGCTGTGGTTTTCGCGTTGAAGATTTGGAGGCACTACTTATATGGCACGAAGTGCACCATCTTCACCGACCACAAGAGCTTGAAGTATTTCTTTGAGCAAAAGGATCTCAATATGAGACAGAGAAGGTGGTTAGAGCTCATCAATATTATGACTGTGAGATCCACTACCATCCAGGCAAAGCCAACATGGGAGCTGATGCCCTTAGCCGAAAGGAGAGACCCGAGCCGATTCAGGTGAAAGCTTATCAGTTGATTATGACCTCTGATGTGATGATCCAGATCAAGGAGTTTCAAGATGAGGCTTTAAAAGAAGATCATCTTAACTCTAAAAGGATGAGAGGTCTGGTCGTGGAACTGGGAGAAAACACCCTCAGGATTAAAACCCGTTTTGGGCGATTGTGGATCCCTCGTCATGGAGATCTGCGAGGGAGAATCATGGATGAAGCTCACAAAACTCGATACTCTATTCATCCTAGTGCCACCAAGATGTATCAAGACATGAAGAAAGATTGTCGGTGGCTGGGTATGAAGCATGACGTAGCAAAGTACGTGAGTAAATGCCTTACTTGTCTGCAAGTGAAGGCAGAACACCAGAAGCCGTAGGGGAAAATCCAACCGTTGGATATACCCGAGTGGAAGTGGGAGCATATCACCATGGACTTTATCACGAAGTTACCCGTACCCCGAAAGAGTATGATGCTATATGGGTGATAGTTGATCGCTTGACGAAAAGTGCTCACTTCCTACTGATCCGAGAGACGTATTCCTCCGAGAGACTCGCGGATCTATTTATCAAAGAGATTATAGCTCGTCATGGCGTGCCGGTGTCTATAGTGTCGGATCGTGACACTCGATTCACATCGAAGTTTTGGAAGAGATTCCATGATGTAATGGGGACGAGGCTGCACATTAGCACGGCTTATCATCCTCGACAGATGGTCAGTCTGAGAGGATGATCCAGACACTCGAGGATATGCTTCGAGCGTGCGTGATCGATTTTGGAGGAAGTTGGGATGATCATTTACCGTTAGCAGAATTCTCCTACAACAATAGTTATCATGCCCGTATTGGCATGTCGCCATACGAGATGCTATACGGTATAAGATGTAGGACACCCATATGTTAGGGAGACATTAGGTAGAGAGAGCTGTGAGGTGTCGAGGTGATCGAGGCTACGACTAAGAAGTTAGAAAAGATCAAGGCTTTCATGAAAGCGGCGAAAGATAGACAAAATTCGTATGCTGACAAAAGGCGTAGACCGATATAATTCAAGGTTGGCGACCGAGTGATGTTGAAGGTCTCACCTTGGAAAGGAATTATCCGATTCAGGAAACGAGGTAAGCTCAGCCCGAGATACATAGGACCTTTCCGAATCGTCGTACGAGTAGGAGAGATGGCCTATCGACTTGAATTGCCAGATGAGTTAAGTGGAATTCATCCCACATTACATGTATCTCATCTGAGAAAGTGCTTAGCTGATGAAGACATGGTTGTACCACTGGAGGATATCAAGGTGGATGAACGGCTCAACTATGTAGAGCAGCCAATGGCGATCATTGATCGTAAGGAGAAGAGGTTGAGGAATAAAGTAGTTCCACTAGTACGAGTGCAATGGAGGCACCGGAAAGGTTCCAAGTCTACGTGGGAGACTGAAGAGGAGATGAGGCAACATTACCCTCATCTGTTTGAGGAATAATAGGTTTCAGGGACGAAACCTATATAAGGCGGGTGGACTTGTAATACCCGGATATTTTAAAAGATTGTTAGAGGAGAATAAAAAGAAGGAAATGTAATTTAACCCAAGTAGAGGGGTTAAAAGTGTCCAAAAGGACAAAAATTTTAGAAGTTGGTGGATAAAGCAACATGGCCGCCCATGCCATGTTACTTTTCACCTTTTCATTCGTATTATAGAGAGAGAAAGAGCAGAAAGCTTCGGGTTCTAGAGAGAAGAAGAAGAAGAAGTTTGAAGGTAACTATTTTATGCTAATTGGTTCGGTTCTTGCAGGTTCTATATCTTAGATAACCGATTTCTAAGTGTTATTTGTGTTTTGGTGATGTGTTATGCTTGTTTTAGGGGTTTAAAACTCTTGTGAACACAAGTTTGGAAGAAGAAACACTTGTGGGTTGCAAAGGTGAGTTCTAGACCCTGTATTTTACTTGTTTTAATTCTTTGGAGCTGAAAATGTATATAAATTCATTTCTACAAGTTCATTTTGAACACCCGCATGTATCTATATGTGTATGATGATGTTTTGATGGTTGCCATGTGTTAGTTATACTAAGAATGGCGTTATTAAGTCTAGAACATGTAAGAAAGATGATTGGGATTGATAATATGTTAAGAATATGCTAATGAGGTTGTCCAACCTCCTAGAATTTGCCTTAGAAAAGTTCTAAGTTGGCCCATACACCTAAACAGGGCCCAACCGCCCAAACAGTGCCACAACCGTCTGGAAATTGCCTTAGAAATTATAAGTGTAAGCCCATGCATCTGAACAGTAGCCCATGCGTCCAAGATTTAGACTCAGAAACCTACGTATGGACAAAATGTCCAAATAGTGCCCATGCATCTGAGATGGCCCAAACGTCTAAGTGATGAAACGTCCAAATAGTCCCCATGCGTCTGAGATAGCCCAAACGTCTAAGTGATGAAAAGCCGAAATAGTTCCCATGCGTCTAAGCAGGCCTCATGCGCCTTCATAGTGCTCATGTGTCTATTGCACTTGAATTATTTTTTGAAATTCAGAGTAAACCATAATCATTAGAGTTTGACCCAAGGTTGACTTAGGGTCTTTAATTGCTACTATAGTTACATTATTATTATGTTGTTCCTAAGGTCATAGTAAATATTAAAGTGAGACTTATGTGGTGTGTTGATGATCTTAAATGTAAGTATTATCCTTAACATAGTGAAAGAGAAATAATAAAGAGAAGTGAAACTTAATTAAAAAGTTAACAAGTCTTGCAAGCTTATAGAAGGTGCACGACCATGTTGTTATTAGCTCAACTGTGATGCGGGTTAGCTACCCTGATAGTGCTCACAGGGCCAATCAATTGAGATTGGCGGACCTTTGTAGCATGCCCTAGGTGACTGGGCCAGCCTTGTGTACAGTAATCAGAGTATAGACTAGAGAGGCCCAGCACCATTTTCCCCGCCCAAATAGTTTAGGGTATTGCTCATTGGTCCACATAGACAATGAAAATAAAGTGAAAAGAGTACAAATAATAAACAAGGCATACAGTAAAGAAAGAAAGCATTACCTTGTTGTATAGTTAATGCGTGCTCACGTACAAGAGTAAGAGATGTATTTTCATAGAAAGAGTATTTTCATAAATATACATTACACGAGGTATTTTAATACTTTTAAAACTAGACTCACTCAGCAACGCTGACTTTTATACATTTTCAGTTGGTAGGTAATCGTTGCTGAGGATGGCATGAGGGGAAGCTACTCGGCAGGCAAAGACTGACACCCATTCCTGTGTTATGATATTGTTGTTATGTAATGCAATTAAATGATCTTTTGCAACTTGAATATTATTGTATTGCTTAACAACAGTATCTTTTAATAATAGAGAATGGCTTTTGCTTACGTAATTTCTGCTGATTATTTAATGAAATGTGTATTAATATGTTTTATGTGCAATGAATGACCAACTGTGATGTGCCCGAGAACGGGGCCTTACAAGTTGGTATCGGAGCCATAGTTTAAGTGAATTGGGTAATATATTTTCAAGAACCTAAACTTAAACTGAAAATGGGACAAATAGAGGGATGTTAGCCTGAGTAGCTACGTGCCATCAGGTATGTCTTTTATAAATGATAACTGCTACTATGTGCGTGTGCTATTTGACTTATGTGTTCTTAGTAGATCTAGATACTGATGTAGTCAGGATAGGAAATGCTTGGGGTGTGAAGAGTAAAGTAAGTGGCCAATCATAACTGGCCACTGTCATTAGGGATTTACTCTACTTGAGATAAACTGAGCTGTTCCCTTGATTGACTGTGTTAGTGTTTGAATCTTATAGCGTTTAAGAAATGGCTGGACGAAAATCTTCCAAGGCTTCTAGAGGCAGAGGCCGTCCACGTGTGACTAGGAGTAGTGATAAGGCTCCTGAGACGACCCATGAAAACCCTGAGGTTCATGGTTGGAGTGAGGAGAATGAGAATGCTAGCCTGAATGCCTCGGCTAGGGAGGCAATTATTGACGAGGTACATCAGGTCATGAAAAAAGTTTTACCGTCTATAGTGACCGAAGTCATCAGAGCTGTGAGGAATGAGGAGAGGAAAGAGAAGGAAGATAGGAAAGGGACAACGGGCAAGGGAAGCAAAGGGGAAGAGGAACGACCGGCGCCTGAGACCGTGTTGTCCGATGAAGAGGATGATGATGCAGTGGGGGTGACGACCAAGGGGTGCAGTTATAGGGCATTCCAGAGGTGCAGGCCCCCGAACTTCAATGGTAGTGGAAATGCTGCTGTCGGTCATCACTGGGTGAAGGAGATGGAGGCGGTGTTGGAAATCAGTAAGTGTCGCGAAGATCAGAAGGTGAAGTTCGCAACTCACTCTTTTGCGACTCAACATTGTGTTGGTGGGACAATATTGTCCAAGCTAAGGGTGCCAGAGCCATCGGGAAGATGCGATGGAAGGAACTGAGATAGCTAGTGATCGAGGAATTCTGTCCTCATCGAGAACTCGACAGGATCGAGAGGGAGTTCCTGCAACTTGAGGCGGGAATCATGACCCACCAGCAGTGCGCCACTAAATTTAATGAAATGATGAGGCTGGTACCGGATCAGGTGATGCTGGTGTTAAGGAATATCAAGAGGTACATCCAAGGATTGTCGGCTGATATTCGCAGTCATCTAATCGCTGCTCAGCCAGGTACCTTTCGATCGGTGGTGGACTTGGCAGGCATGTTGTATGATGAACGGGAAGAGGCAGTGGTAGAGGTGAAGAAGATAAGTGGGGGTGATAAGAATTGGAATGGGAAGAGGTTTAGACGTAGTGGTTTCACTCCAAACAACAAGAGGATGAAGGTGGACGACCGTAGGGTGTCGTCAAGCTTAGGGCCGAAGAATTGTGGCAAATGTGGAAGGGAGCATACCGGAGAGTGTATGTTGGGACTGAATGTATGCTTCAGGTGTGGCAAGCCTTGCCACATCACTAGGGACTGTAGGGTGCTGAAGTGCTACAACTGTGGCGAGGAGGGTCACGTGACCAAAGACTGCAAGAAACCGAGGGCGGAGAGCTCTGGGGCGAAGAAGAGGCCGGAGGAAGGAGGGCAGAGGGTAAGTGCTAGAGCTCACACCATAACCCGGGAGGAAGCCAGAGTGGATCCCGATGTCGTGTCAGGTATGTTTCTAGTAAATCAAACTTGTGCCTCTATATTATTTGATTCTGGTGCTAGTAGGAGTTTTATTTCTACTACTTTCTGTGCTAAGTTGTCTGCTAGCAGTAGGAGTATTAATGAGCCTTTCGATGTAGAAACTTCTATTGGTAAGTACACTAGAATTACCGATATGATAGAGGACTGTGCCATAGAACTAGAAGGTCATAGGTTTGCTGCTAAGTTACATGTGATGCCCCTAGGTGGATTTGATGTAGTACTAGGGATGGATTGGTTAGCAACCTATGAAGCAAACATCGTATGTCACAAGAAGATGATTCGACTAGTTGTGCCCGATGGAAGTTGGTGACGATTTATGGAGATCACGTAACTACGATCCTAAAGGTGATCTCGATGGCGGTGGCGGGGAAGTACATACGACATGGATGTAGTGCTTATTTGGCCTACGTGAGGGACATGGACACGTCAACGCCACAATTGTCTGATGTATCGGTGGTGTGTGACTTTCCTGATGTGTTTCCAGAGCACTTATCAGGTATGCCACCGGATCGTGAAATCGAATTTAAAATCGACTTGATACCCGGTGCTCAGCCTGTAGCTAAGGCACCGTATCGGGTGGCTCCGACTGAGATGACGGAATTGATTGATAAACTGCAAGAGTTGCTTGATAAGGGTTTCATTAGACCGAGTATCTCTCCTTGGGGTGCTCCGGTCTTGTTCGTGAAGAAAAAGAATGCTAGTATGCGGATGTGCATCGACTACCGAGAGCTGAACAAGTTGACGGTGAAGAATCGGTATCCGTTACCAAGGATTGATGACTTGTTCGATCAGCTCCAGGGTGCCAGTTGGTTTTCAAGGATAGATCTTCGATCTGCCTACCATCAATTGAAGGTGAAGGAGCAAGACATTCCTAAGACAGCTTTTCGTACGCGTTGTGGACACTACGAGTTTCTCGTTACGTCTTTTGGGTTAACTAACGTGCTAGTTGCCTTTATGGACTTGATGAATCGAGTATGTCGACCAATGCTAGATAAATCAGTGATAATGTTTATTGATGATATCCTGATTTATTCTAAGAGCAAGGGAGAACATGCCGACCACATACGCAAGGTATTGGAGACACTTAGAAGAGAGGAGTTATACGCTAAGTTCTCTAAGTGTGCTTTTTGGTTACATGAGGTTCAATTCTAGGTCATGTTGTTAATGCTGAAGGAATTATGGTAGACCCAGCAAAGGTGGAGGCGATGATGCAATGGAAGTCTCCAAAGACGCCATCTGAGATTCGTAGTTTCTTAGGGTTGGTGGGCTACTACAGGAGATTTATACAATACTTTTCTAAGGTAGCCTCACCATTGACCAAATTGATTCGCAAGGATGTGAAGTTCGAGTGGGGTCAAGAATAGGAGAGTGCTTTTGAGGAGTTGAAGACGAGATTAACACAAGCTCCTATCTTGACATTGCCCGAGGGAAGTGAAGACTTAGTGGTGTATTCAGATGCATCTTATTCTGGGCTAGGTTGCATGTTAATGCAATGTGGAAGGGTAATAGCCTACGCATCCTGTCAGTTGAAGACCCACGAAGTCAACTACCCTACACATGATTTAGAGCTAGCGGTTGTGGTTTTCGCGTTGAAGATTTGGAGGCACTACTTATATGGCATGAAGTGCACCATCTTTATCGACCAAAAGAGCTTGAAGTATTTCTTTGAGTAAAAGGATCTCAATATAAGATAGAGAAGGTGGTTAGAGCTCATCAAAGATTATGACTATAAGATCCACTACCATCCAGACAAAGCCAATATGGTGGCCGATGCACTTAGCCGAAAGGAGAGACCCGAGCCAATTTGGGTGAAAGCTTATCAGTTGATTATGACCTCTGATGTGATGATCCAGGTCAAGGAGTTTCAAGATTAGGCTTTGAAAAAAATCATCTTAACTCTGAAAGGATGAGATGTCTGGTCGCGGAACTGGGAGAAAACACCCACGGGATTAAAACCCGTTTTGGGCGAATGTGGATCCCTCGTCATAGAGATCTACGAGGGCAAATCATGGATGAAGCTCACAAAACTCGATACTCCATTCATCCCGGTGCCACCAAGATGTATCAAGACATGAAGAAAGATTACTGGTGGCCGGGTATGAAGCGTGACGTAGCAGAGTACGTGAGTAAATGCCTTACTTGTCTGTAAGTGAAGGTAGAACACCAGAATCCGTACGGGAAAATCCAACCGTTGGATATACCCGAGTGGAAGTGGGAGCATATCACCATGGACTTTATCACGAAGTTACCGCATACCCCAAAAGGGTATGATGCTATATGGGTGATAGTTGATCGCTTGATGAAAAGTGCTCACTTCCTACCGATCTGAGAGACGTATTCCTCTGAGAGACTCGCAGATCTATTTATCAAAGAGATTATAGCTCGTCATGGCGTGCTGGCGTCTATAGTGTCGGATCGTGACACTCGATTCACATCGAAGTTTTGGAAGAGATTCCATGATGCAATGGGGACGAGGCTGCACATTAGCACGGCTTATCATCCTCAAACAGATGGTCAGTCTGAGAGGATGATCTACACACTCGAGGATATGCTTCGAGCATGCGTGATCGATTTTGGAGGAAGTTGGGATGATCACTTACCGTTAGCAGAATTCTCTTACAATAATAGTTATCATGCCAGTATTGGCATGCCGCCATATGAGATGCTATACGGTAGAAGATGTAGGACGCCCGTATGTTGGGGAGACATTGGGCAGAGAGAGCTGGGAGGTGTCGAGGTGATCGAGGCTACAACTGAGAAGTTAAAAAGATCAAGGCTTTCATGAAAGCGTCGAAAGATAGACAAAAGTCGTATGCTAAGGCGTAGACCGATAGAATTCAAGGTTGGCGACCGAGTGATGTTAAAGGTCTCACCTTGGAAAGGAATTATCCAATTCAGGAAACGAGGTAAGCTAAGCCCGAGATACATAGGACCTTTCCGAATCGTCGCACGAGTAGGAGAGGTGGCCTATCGACTTGAATTGCCAGATGAGTTAAGTGGAATTCATCCCACATTCCATGTATATCACCTGAGAAAGTGCTTAGATGATGAAGACATGGTTGTACCACTGGAGGACATCGAGGTGGATGAACGGCTAAACTATGTAGTGCAACCAGTGGCGATCATTGATCGTAAGGAGAAGAGGTTGAGGAATAAAGTAGTTCCACTAGTACGAGTGCAGTGGAGGCACAAGAAAGGTTCCAAGTCTATGTGGGAGACTGAAGAGGAGATGAGGCAGCATTACCCTCATCTGTTTGAGGAATAATAGGTTTCGGGGATGAAACCTATATAAGGGGGTGGACTTGTAACACCCGGATATTTTAAAAAGATTGTAAGAGGAGAATAAAAAGAAGGAAATGTAGTTTAACCTAAGTAGAGGGGTTAAAGGTGTCCAAAAGGACAAAACTTTGAGAAGTTAGTGGATAAAACAACATGGCTGCCCAAGCCATGTTACTTTTTCACCTTTTCATTCAGATTACAGAGAGAGAAAGAGCAGAAAGCTTCGGGATTCTAGAGAGAAGAAGAAGAAGAAGTTCAAAGGTAAGTATTTTGTGTTAATTGGTTCGGTTCTTGGAGGTTCTATATCTTAGATAACGGATTTCTAAGTGTTATTTGTGTTTTGGTGATGTGTTATGCTTGTTTTAGGGGTTTAAAACTCTTGTGAACACAAGTTTGGAAGAAGAAACACTTGTGGGTTGCAAAGGTGAGTTCTAGACCTTGTATTTTACTTGTTTTAATTCTTTGGAGCTGAAAATGTATATAAATTCATTTCTACAAGTTCATTTTGAACACCCGCATGTATCTATATGTGTATGATGATGTTTTGATGGTTGCCATGTGTTAGTTATACTAAGAATGGTGTTATTAAGTCTAGAACATGTAAGAAAGATGATTGGGATTGATAATATGTTAAGAATATGCTAATGAGGTTGTCCAACCTCCTAGAATTTGCCTTAGAAAAGTTCTAAGTTGGCCCATACACCTAAACAGGGCCCAACCGCCCAAACAGTGCCACAACCGTCTGGAAATTGCCTTAGAAATTATAAGTGTAAGCCCATGCATCTGAACAGTAGCCCATGCGTCCAAGATTTAGACTCAGAAACCTAAGTATGGACAAAATGTCCAAATAGTGCCCATGCATCTGAGATGGCCCAAACGTCTAAGTGATGAAACGTCCAAATAGTCCCCATGCGTCTGAGATAGCCCAAACGTCTAAGTGATGAAAAGCCGAAATAGTTCCCATGCGTCTAAGCAGGCCTCATGCGCCTTCATAGTGCTCATGTGTCTATTGCACTTGAATTATTTTTGAAATTCTGAGTAAACCATAATCATTAGAGTTTGACCCAAGGTTGACTTAGGGTCTTTAATTGCTACTATAGTTACATTATTATTATGTTGTTCCTAAGGTCATAGTAAATATTAAAGTGAGACTTATGTGGTGTGTTGATGATCTTAAATGTAAGTATTATCCTTAACATAGTGAAAGAGAAATAATAAAGAGAAGTGAAACTTAATTAAAAAGTTAACAAGTCTTGCAAGCTTATAGAAGGTGCACGACCATGTTGTTATTAGCTCAACTGTGATGCGGGTTAGCTACCCTGATAGTGCTCACAGGGCCAATCAATTGAGATTGGCGGACCTTTGTAGCATGCCCTAGGTGACTGGGCCAGCCTTGTGTACAGTAATCAGAGTATAGACCGGAGAGGCCCAGCACCATTTTCCCCGCCCAAATAGTTTAGGGTATTGCTTATTGGTCCACATAGACAATGACAAATAAAGTGAAAAGAGTACAAATAATAAACTAGGCATACAGTAAAGAAAGAAAGCATTACCTTGTTGTATAGTTAATGCGTGCTCACGTACAAGAGTAAGAGATGTATTTTCATAGAAAGAGTATTTTCATAAATATACATTACACAAGGTATTTTAATACTTTTAAAACTAGACTCACTCAGCAACGCTGACTTTTATACATTTTCAGTTGGCAGGTAATCGTTGCTGAGGATGGCATGAGGGGAAGCTACTCGGCAGGCAAAGACTGACACCCATTCCTGTGTTATGATATTGTTGTTATGTAATGCAATTAAATGATCTTTTGCAACTTGAATATTATTGTATTGCTTAACAACAGTATCTTTTAATAATAGAGAATGGCTTTTGCTTACGTAATTTCTGCTGATTACTTAATGAAATGTGTATTAATATGTTTTATGTGCAATGAATGACCAACTGTGATGTGCCCGAGAACGGGGCCTTACAAGTTGGTATCGGAGCCATAGTTTAAGTGAATTGGGTAATATATTTTCAAGAACCTAAACTTAAACTGAAAATGGGACAAATAGAGGGATGTTAGCCTGAGTAGCTACGTGCCATCAGGTATGTCTTTTATAAATGATAACTGCTACTACGTGCGTGTGCTATTTGACTTATGTGTTCTTAGTAGATCTAGATACTGATGTAGTCAGGATAGGAAATGCTTGGGGTGTGAAGAGTAAAGTAAGTGGCCAATCATAACTGGCCACTGTCATTAGGGATTTACTCTACTTGAGATAAACTGAGCTGTTCCCTTGATTGACTGTGTTAGTGTTTGAATCTTATAGCGTTTAAGAAATGGCTGGACGAAAATCTTCCAAGGCTTCTAGAGGCAGAGGCCGTCCACGTGTGACTAGGAGTAGTGATAAGGCTCCTGAGACGACCCATGTAAACCCTGAGGTTCATGGTTGGAGTGAGGAGAATGAGAATGCTAGCCTGAATGCCTCGGCTAGGGAGGCAATTATTGACGAGGTACATCAGGTCATGAAAAAAGTTTTACCGTCTATAGTGACCGAAGTCATCAGAGCTGTGAGGAATGAGGAGAGGAAAGAGAAGGAAGATAGGAAAGGGACAACGGGCAAGGGAAGCAAAGGGGAAGAGGAACGACCGGCGCCTGAGACCGTGTTGTCCGATGAAGAGGATGATGATGCAGTGGGGGTGACGACCAAGGGGTGCAGTTATAGGGCATTCCAGAGGTGCAGGCCCCCAAACTTCAATGGTAGTGGAAATGCTGCTGTCGGTCATCACTGGGTGAGGGAGATGGAGGCGGTGTTGGAAATCAGTAAGTGTCGCGAAGATCAGAAGGTGAAGTTCGCAACTCACTCTTTTGCGACTCAACATTGTGTTGGTGGGACAATATTGTCCAAGCTAAGGGTGCCAGAGCCATCGGGAAGATGCGATGGAAGGAACTGAGATAGCTAGTGATCGAGGAATTCTGTCCTCATCGAGAACTCGACAGGATCAAGAGGGAGTTCCTGCAACTTGAGGCGGGAATCATGACCCACCAGCAGTGCGCCACTAAATTTAATGAAATGATGAGGCTGGTACCGGATCAGGTGATGCTGGTGTTAAGGAATATCAAGAGGTACATCCAAGGATTGTCAGCTGATATTCGCAGTCATCTAATCACTGCTCAGCCAGGTACCTTTCGATCGGTGGTGGACTTGGCAGGCATGTTGTATGATGAACGGGAAGAGGCAGTGGTAGAGGTGAAGAAGATAAGTGGGGGTGATAAGAATTGGAATGGGAAGAGGTTTAGACGTAGTGGTTTCACTCCAAACAACAAGAGGATGAAGGTGGACGACCGTAGGGTGTCGTCAAGCTTAGGGCCGAAGAATTGTGGCAAATGTGGAAGGGAGCATACCGGAGAGTGTATGTTAGGACTGAATGTATGCTTCAGGTGTGGCAAGCCTTGCCACATCACTAGGGACTGTAGGGTGCTGAAGTGCTACAACTGTGGCGAGGAGGGTCACGTGACCAAAGACTGCAAGAAACCGAGGGCGGAGAGCTCTGGGGCGAAGAAGAGGCCGGAGGAAGGAGGGCAGAGGGTAAGTGCTAGAGCTCACACCATAACCCGAGAGGAAGCCAGAGGGATCCCGATGTCGTGTCAGGTATGTTTCTAGTAAATCAAACTTGTGCCTCTATATTATTTGATTCTGGTGCTAGTAGGAGTTTTATTTCTACTACTTTCTGTGCTAAGTTGTCTGCTAGCAGTAGGAGTATTAATGAGCCTTTCGATGTAGAAACTTCTATTGGTAAGTACACTAGAATTACCGATATGATAGAGGACTGTGCCATAGAACTAGAAGGTCATAGGTTTGCTGCTAAGTTACATGTGATGCCCCTAGGTGGATTTGATGTAGTACTAGGGATGGATTGGTTAGCAACCTATGAAGCAAAACATCGTATGTCACAAGAAGATGATTCGACTAGTTGTGCCCGATGGAAGTTTGGTGACGATTTATGGAGATCACGTAACTACGATCCTAAAGGTGATCTCGATGGCGGTGGCGGGGAAGTACATACGACATGGATGTAGTGCTTATTTGGCCTACGTGAGGGACATGGACACGTCAACGCCACAATTGTCTGATGTATCGGTGGTGTGTGACTTTCCTGATGTGTTTCCAGAGCACTTATCAGGTATGCCACCGGATCGTGAAATCGAATTTAAAATCGACTTGATACCCGGTGCTCAGCCTGTAGCTAAGGCACCGTATCGGGTGGCTCCGACTGAGATGACGGAATTGATTGATAAACTGCAAGAGTTGCTTGATAAGGGTTCATTAGACCGAATATCTCTCCTTGGGGTGCTCCGGTCTTGTTCGTGAAGAAAAAGAATGCTAGTATGCGGATGTGCATCGACTACCGAGAGCTGAACAAGTTGACGGTGAAGAATCGGTATCCGTTACCAAGGATCGATGACTTGTTCGATCAGCTCCAGGGTGCCAGTTGGTTTTCAAGGATAGATCTTCGATCTGCCTACCATCAATTGAAGGTGAAGGAGCAAGACATTCCTAAGACAGCTTTTCGTACGCGTTGTGGACACTACGAGTTTCTCGTTACGTCTTTTGGGTTAACTAACGTGCTAGTTGCCTTATGGACTTGATGAATCGAGTATGTCGACCAATGCTAGATAAATCAGTGATAATGTTTATTGATGATATCCTGATTTATTCTAAGAGCAAGGGAGAACATGCCGGCCACATACGCAAGGTATTGGAGACACTTAGAAGAGAGGAGTTATACGCTAAGTTCTCTAAGTGTGCTTTTTGGTTACATGAGGTTCAATTTTTAGGTCATGTTGTTAATGCTGAAGGAATTATGGTAGACCTAGCAAAGGTGGAGGCGATGATGCAATGGAAGTCTCAAAGACGCCATCTGAGATTCGTAGTTTCTTAGGGTTGGTGGGCTACTACAGGAGATTTATACAATACTTTCTAAGGTAGCCTCACCATTGACCAAATTGATTCGCAAGGATGTGAAGTTCGAGTGGGGTCAAGAATAGGAGAGTGCTTTTGAGGAGTTGAAGACGAGATTAACACAAGCTCCTATCTTGACATTGCCCGAGGGAAGTGAAGACTTAGTGGTGTATTCAGATGCATCTTATTCTAGGCTAGGTTGCATGTTAATGCAATGTGGAAGGGTAATAGCCTACGCATCCTGACAGTTGAAGACCCACGAAGTCAACTACCCTACACATGATTTAGAGCTAGCGGTTGTGGTTTTCGCGTTGAAGATTTGGAGGCACTACTTATATGGCATGAAGTGCACCATCTTTATCGACCAAAAGAGCTTGAAGTATTTCTTTGAGTAAAAGGATCTCAATATAAGACAGAGAAGGTGGTTAGAGCTCATCAAAGATTATGACTATAAGATCCACTACCATCCGGACAAAGCCAATATGGTGGCCGATGCACTTAGCCGAAAGGAGAGACCCGGGCCAATTCGGGTGAAAGCTTATCTGTTGATTATGACCTCTGATGTGATGATCCAGGTCAAGGAGTTTCAAGAAAGGAGAGACCCGGGCCAATTCTGAATGTTGGGGAGACATTGGGCAGAGAGAGCTGGGAGGTGTCGAGGTGATCGAGGCTACAACTGAGAAGTTAAAAAAGATCAAGGCTTTCATGAAAGCGTCGAAAGATAGACAAAAGTCGTATGCTAAGGCGTAGACCGATAGAATTCAAGGTTGGCGACCGAGTGATGTTAAAGGTCTCACCTTGGAAAGGAATTATCCAATTCAGGAAACGAGGTAAGCTAAGCCCGAGATACATAGACCTTTCCGAATCGTCGCACGAGTAGGAGCGGTGGCCTATCGACTTGAATTGCCAGATGAGTTAAGTGGAATTCATCCCACATTCCATGTATATCACCTGAGAAAGTGCTTAGATGATGAAGACATGGTTGTACCACTGGAGGACATCGAGGTGGATGAACGGCTAAAATATGTAGTGCAGCCAGTGGCGATCATTGATCGTAAGGAGAAGAGGTGAGGAATAAAGTAGTTCCACTAGTACGAGTGCAGTGGAGGCACAAGAAAGGTTCCAAGTCTATGTGGGAGACTGAAGAGGAGATGAGGCAGCATTACCCTCATCTGTTTGAGGAATAATAGGTTTCGGGGATGAAACCTATATAAGGGGGTGGACTTGTAACACCCGGATATTTTAAAAAGATTGTAAGAGGAGAATAAAAAGAAGAAAATGTAGTTTAACCTAAGTAGAGGGGTTAAAGGTGTCCAAAGGATAAAACTTTGAGAAGTTAGTGGATAAAACAACATGGCTGCCCAAGCCATGTTACTTTTTCACCTTTTCATTCAGATTACAGAGAGAGAAAGAGCAGAAAGCTTCAGGATTCTAGAGAGAAGAAGAAGAAGAAGTTCAAAGGTAAGTATTTTGTGTTAATTGGTTCGGTCTTGGAGGTTCTATATCTTAGATAACGGATTTCTAAGTGTTATTTGTGTTTTGGTGATGTGTTATGCTTGTTTAGGGGTTTAAAACTCTTGTGAACACAAGTTTGGAAGAAGAAACACTTGTGGGTTGCAAAGGTGAGTTCTAGACCCGTATTTTACTTGTTTTAATTCTTTAGGGCTGAAAATGTATATAAAGCCATTTTTACAAGTTCATTTTGAACACCCGTATGTATCTATGTGTGTATGATAATGTTTTGATGGTGCCATGTGTTAGTTATACTAAGAATGGCGTTTTAAGTCTAGAACATGTAAGAAAGATGATTGGGATTGATAATATGTTAAGAATATGCTAATCAGGTTGTCCAACCGCCTAGAATTTGCCTTAGAAAAGTTCTAAGTTGGCCCATACGCCTAAACAGGGCCCAATCACCCAAACAGTGCCCCAACCGTCTGGAAATTGCATTAGAAATTCTAAGTGTAAGCCCATGCGTCTGAACAGTAGCCCATGCGTCTAAGATTTAGACTCGGACGCCTAAGTATGGACCAAACGTCCAAATAGTGCCCATGCGTCTGAGATGGCCCAAACATCTAAGTGATGAAACGTCCAAATAGTGCCCATGCGTTTGAGATGGCCCAAATGTCTATGTGATGAAGCGCCCAAATAGTGCCCATGCATCTAAGCAGGCCTATGCGCCTGCATAGTGCTCATGCGTCTAGAACACTTGGATTATTTTCTGAAATTCTGAGTAAAAAAGAATCATTAGAGTTTGACCTAAGGTTGACTTAGGGTTTTTTATTTCTACTATAGTTATATTATTATTATGTTGTTCATATGGTTATAGTAATTATTAAAGTGTGACTTATGTGGTGTGTTTATGATCTTAAATGCAAGTATTATCCTTAACATAGTGAAAGAGAAATAATAAAGAGAAGTGAAACTTAATTAAAAAGTTAACAAGTCTTGCAAGCTTATAGAAGGTGCACGACCATGTTATCATTAGCTCAACTGTGATGCGGGTTAGCTACCCTGATAGTGCTCACGGGGCCAATCAATTGAGATTGGCGGACCTTTGTAGCATGCCCTAGGTGACTGGGCCAGCCTTGTGTACAGTAATCAGAGTATAGACCAGAGAGGCCCAGCACCATTTTCCCTGCACAAATAGTTTAGGGTATTGCTCATTGGTCCACATAGACAATGAAAAATAAAGTTAAAATAGTAAAAATAATAAACAAGGCATACAGTAAAGAAAGAAAGCATTACCTTGTTGTATAGTTAATGCGTGCTCACGTACAAGAGTAAGAGATGTATTTTCATAGAAAAAGTATTTTCATAAATATACATTACACAAGGTATTTTAATACTTTTAAAACTAGACTCACTCAGCAATGCTGAGTTTTATACATTTTTAGTTGGCAGGTAATCATTGCTGAGGATGGCACGAGGGTGAAGCTACTCGGCAGGGAAATACTGACATCCAGACATGTGTTATGATATTGTGTTTTGTAATGCAATTAAATGATCTTTTACAACTTGAACATTATTGTATTGCTTAACAACAGTATCTTTTAATAATAGAGAATGGCTTTTGCTAACATAATTTCCGCTGATTATTTAATGAAATGTGTATTAATATGTTTTATGTGCAATGAATGACCAACTGTGAGGTGCCCAGGAACGGGGCCTTACACATATTTACAAATTAGTCCTTATACTATTACAAAGACACAATGACTAATGCTAATGTTTAAAGAGCACCAAGAATATTCCCCCTAAGATTGGCATTTGTCTTCAGTCTATTGTGAAGTCTTCAGGTTCTTCTTTTATAGAAAAACATGGGCTTGTTCTTGTATGTCTCTAACTCCTTCAGTGCTTTCTGAATAGAAGGCTTAAACTTTACTGCCAAAATGCCTTGTTCTGGCTTTGATTCATTTGTTTTAATTCCATCTTTTCCATTACTTCTAAAGTGTCTTTGGATAATCCTGCGTATCAATGTTTGCATATAGCTCAATAGGTTTTGAATGATCACTTGAATGAATCTCCAAAACCCTTTGCTTGAGATTCTCATGAATTCAATATTCTTTATTTCTTTCTTGATGATGTTTGCATATGCAAGAGCTTTCCTTAAATAAATTCTCTCCATAGCAGTATTCATAACTTTTATCACTATCATGAAGTACTTTCTGTCATTTCCAGTAGCTTCAGATGATACTCTTTCCAATTTTTGATTTGACAATAAGGAGATATAATTTGGATGTAAAAGTTAAAGTTCAAAAACTCCAAACAAACAAATCATGTCTTTGTCCCAATCATCCAGATTTCTCACAAGCATCAGTTGAAAGGAGTCAGCATGATAAAACCATCTTAAAATTGGTTTGATGATTGAGTGCCATCGATAACTTTCAATCCTGGATTGGTAACTTTATCAAAGTAATGATCACTAAAAGTCTCTAGATAACTTTCTTTATCAGCTGAACTTGAAGCTCCTTCTTTCTTTTCTTTAACTGCTAAAGTGTTCTTTATCTTCTTAATCACATCGTGTTTTCAGAAAGATGCATCCTTGAAATCCTCGATCTAGAATTTTACAAAATTTCTCCTCGAGGTGCATTTGTAAGATTTATCAAAGGTAATTATGTAATTCTTTAAGATCTTGGACTGGAAAAGCAATGATGGTTGTGTAAAAATGATATACATCACAGATAGCACTCACTCTCTTTATAAAGAATGCATCAAACATTCATCTACTTCCATGCTACAATTTCGTTCTTTTGTTTTATCAGGAACAATCATTGCATTGAGCAATTTAGAAATCGATTGTCCTATCTGCAGCACGTTTCTCACAATATCTCCAGTAGATCTGCTTTATTCCATAGTTGTTCGGATGAACTGCAACATCATAAGCTTGCTATGATTTTCTGGAAACATCTGCACCAACTCTTTCCTCTTTTTATGTGTTCTTTTAACTAACTCCCATAGATTGTATCTCATGAGGTTCAACATGTTTTTTCTCTTTATGATTTCAAGATATTAAGGATTATCTGTGTCAAGCATAATCATCCTATTGTTTGCTTTCTGTTTCTTGAAAAACTTCTTACTAAGCTTCTTAATGACGTTCCTTGCAATCTATTTAATCTGCTTCTTTGATACCTTCTTGATTGTAACCAAATCTTAATGAGTTAATTCTCATGTCATCTGGATTCGATGGTGAAGTTCAGAGGTGGAATGTCATTACATTGATGCTTCATTCAATGATGTCATTCATTGATGTCCATTCTCCATGCTCTAGGCTTAATTCATTTAGATCAGTAGGAGGAGATGACTCAGCTAGTAAACACTTTTCATATTCATCATTTATTTGAGTCACTATCAAACCATCCAAACAATACTCATTGTATTCTTATTCACCAAATAATTATACCCTTCATCAAAAATTCCACAGGTATCTCTTCTTGAAATTCTCTCACTGGGGATTTAGCAATATCATGTATATCTTCATCTTCTAAGACTTCATCATACAATCATTCAAAAAGTAAGAGTCTATATCATCTAAAGCTTCATTTGTTTTTGAATGTCACTCATATTCACATTCAATACTTCATCAATAGACTTTTGCTTTTTGACTTTGGATCTTCAGATGATTCAGTCAATGTTCATCAACTTTTCATTTCCCTTTGTCGCTTTAGAAATCTTTGAACCATAATTTCTTGAACTTCAGGTTTGTTTCTTCCTCTAATGGTCACACATCAGGTTCTTTGATTTTCTTTTAAGGATTCTTTTAACTTCTCACATTCATCATTCAGACATTCAACTTTTCTTCAAGATCTCATCATCAACATCTTCTTTAATGAATTAGTTTTAACATCTCATTCTTTCTTTCAATGTTTTTATGATTTCTTCTTGTTCTTTGTTAACTTCTTTCATGACTAAATCATATTAACATGATGTACTTCTTTCAGTTTGAACAGACACATTTTATGTTGTTTGAGGATGAGCTTCTTCAGATATAAACAACTCTTGAACAACTTGAACTGGTGAATCAAAAACAGGTGTAGAACTTTGAAAGATAGGCTCTGACATTATACATCAGTGTAATCAAAATCTTGTTGTTGATCAAGTTCTTCATCTACATTTTCATCTATCTCATCACCTACATGTACTTCTTCATTAATTTCTTCATCTGACCATCACCAGTAGTGATTTCTTCATTCTAATCATTCATTCCCCATCACCATGATCTAAAATGGTATTCACTATCCATTTTTTATCAGCCTCAGTAGCATTATCATCACCATCATTGGCATCATCATCACTTGAAGAACTTCCATCATGCTCAGGTTCATCATCATCATCATCATCTTCTTCATCCTCAGACTCAGATACTTTTGAATTACATCCTCAATTAGATCATTTGGATCTATAGGAGCATCCTCAGTCAAATAGAAGTGATCTTCATTAATGGTTCCAATCATCTCTAGCCAATATGATATAGTAAAAAATAGGAACATTCGAAGCACCAATGATCATAGCTAATTTTTTACACACTGACTCAGACATGTTTCTAGACAAATCTTTCACCACTGACTCCATATGCATGAAAATCAGGGTCTCTTCATTTATAATCATTGAAGGAATCGGATACATCAAATACTTGTTTCTTTCACCTTTTTCACATTATAAATAAATCCATAAAGATCATTAGCCATATTGAATTGTCTGTTAGTGGCTATGCTACATTGGTGATTCAATGTCAACAGGAAATGAATCCCAACCTGCTCTTCACTTTGACATGCAATGGTTGAAATATGTAGCATATAACTTCTAATAATTATACACTCTTGCTCTAAAAAAATTATTCTTAGGAAAGTTATAAGGTGACCCTAGCCATGAATGTTTCTTTACATTTATTGATGACGTTTCTGCTAATCTTGTGGGTCATTATTTCCCAGTCTGAGAGCATTCCATAGACATTTCAGAGACTTCTATCATTCTCTGATCAGTGATAAAACCTCTTAGGGACTTTCCTTCCTTCATCATCAATGTCTACTCCAGCAATTCTCCAAAACTTCTTTATCAATCTAGCATATGACTGGCCTTGCACACATAGCATAGACATATTTGTCCTCAGTAGAAATCTGATCATGTCTTCATATCTTATTGCATCTTGCACATCTTCATTCAAAAATGCAGCAGCATTGTGCTTTGGCTCAAATTTAGTCAGCCATCTGGTAAACATAAAAAAATAATAAGAATCGAGATAAACAAAGATGTAATTCTTATTAAGAATTATCAGTGTATTTAGTAATTTTAAAATTTTTAAAACTTAGTGAATAACACTTAGAAAATTTTCTAAGTGTTCAAAACACTATTCCATAAGAACAATGATATTCAAATTCAAGTTTAAAGATTTACAAACTACTAAACATTAACAATCTTTAACATAATCAAAATGAATTTTCAGTTCTTGTGCTTTTAATGTCGACTGATGAACACCAAATCATCAAGAACAAAGTATGATAACATCTTGTTTTGATTAACACCAAACTAAACGACTATATGTATTAAACCCATTAAAGTTCAATTTTTATGTTTATCAAAACATTTGATTCTCAATTTTTGAATTTTTACACTTGTTGAGGTTCATACCGCCTGAATAGGTTTCGAACGCCTAATCAAATGCTATGATTAT
The DNA here is from genome assembly GCA_024085815.1 of Flaveria linearis. NCBI lineage: Eukaryota > Viridiplantae > Streptophyta > Magnoliopsida > Asterales > Asteraceae > Flaveria > Flaveria linearis. The sequence continues at coordinate 13,342,339 of CM044016.1, read as the reverse complement.
GTGCTGAAATTTGATGTTTAATCAGACATGATGTTCGAAATTACTGATTTTACCTATTTAATACAAAGATTAAATGTAAATCAATCAACACTGATGTAATGAAGCAGTCGTTATAAACTGATAGACAGAGAGTTTTTTGAGTTCAAATGAGAAAATGACGATTGTACCAAGTGTTGAATATATTTAAGTGTAAAAACTCTTAGGTGCATGACCACTGCTGTGTAGGCGTATGAGCACTATTGAGACGCATAAGACTTAGAACGCATAAGCATACTTGGTCACATTTCATCAGAAAAGCCTTGGACGCACGAAAATGTTCAGGGCGCATGGGCTTAGGCGCATGAGCATTGTTCAGGCGCATGACCTTACAAAAACGCTAACACTTGGTCATCTATGAAACCTTAGTCCATATGAGAACTGTTTAGATGCATGAATCTTTCAAGAATCTAAACTTAGAAATATTTCAACTTTGGTACTATTTAGACTCATGACAACTGTTCAGGCGTATGAGGTTGAACCAAAACGCCTACACATTGTACAATTTTCTGAAATTTCATCATACTACTAATGAATTTTTTTGGCATTGTTCAGGCGTATGAGAACTTTCCATATGCCTAACACTTGGAAATTTTTTCACATTTTCATCAAAACACTATTTATGCACATGACTCTTCACACTTATACACTTTTACTTTCATTTATCACACATTATTCAACTGATAAATTTTCATTTTTAATTTTTCAATCAAGCACAAATTTATATATTTTTTTTTATTGAGAACAATTTCCCTTCATTTTAGTCTTGTTTTGAAAATTTTTAAAATACAGATGATCACCTTTTTTATAACAAAAGCTTTTCCACTTGCTAACACTTTTTTAGGTTCATGTTTTTCATCATATCCAACAAACACATGCTTGTCATATATAGCTCTTCATCCTTTTCATCTAACATTTGATGTTAATTATTTTGTTTTCATTTTACTCCCCCTAAACTTTTAAGTTGACAAACTTAGAAGTTTATTAATGATGAAATAGAGTAACCAATCATTATCCATATGTCTGCACACAGAAAATCATGCAAAATTAAAAATAAAGCAGAATAAAGGTCTACTATATACTAATAATCATATGTATGCAGTGAGATCATATCAGTTAAGATCAGCATATTAAATAAAATAAATTATGGATAGTCATAGACAATGCTTAAATCCTGATCAGGTGTGTTCCAGGTTAGTGTTTTCACAGCAAATGAGACATAAGATCCAAGGACAGACATGGAGTATTTTTGGCAAAAGGATCAATACACTTACTTTTTCATTCTTAGATTGATTAGGGTTGAATTAGATATGGCATGATGTTACCCACACTTAGACTTAGAGAGATCAACTATCATCAAAGTATGGAAGAAAGCACACCTTCTCAACTTATTAACCTGACATATATTTATACCAGAGCTCATGTTTATAATTTAGAAGAGAATAATCATGGGATAAACCATTTGATTAGCTCTAAACCATCCATTTGAATGGGTTGTGCACATTGACATCTTTTTTCATCAAATGAGAATATCCAGGTCTGTAATCACTTACAACAGAGGATATCTCAGCACTTTAGGTCTATGATCACTCATAATAGAGAAGTTAGCAGATGCTTGAAACAGATCTTATGGTTATTCATATCACACCAGGTGTGAGGTTTATAACTTTACAAGCAATCAATCAGATAAGCTAATACTTCTCATTAGTACTAAGATGAACACACATACATGCATAGTTGATTTAGTTTAATCACAAGAATGTACTTTTTCAGTATAATTGCATGAGTTTGCCTACACATCATATCTGATCATGTCAGACTTTATTATCGAGTGAAATATGCAACTGATCAAAACTAATGTACTATCATTTCTCACATATTGCACAAACAAATTCAATTCTAAATAATATATGAAAAAATATACTCTATTTTTGTAATTTTATTTTAAAATTTTCTATTTCCTTTTACCATTTTCTATTTGTATTTTCTTTTACTGTTAAACACATACACACAATAATCAGGCAATACTTTGATATTTCTTTTGAAATTTTAAGGTTTTTTTCATAGTATGATTCAAATATAAAATAAAACTCAAACATGTAATTAAACATGATTTATGAGATCATTGAATCAACTAAATACTCAAACCTACCTGGTAAGAAGGCTTTTGTAAATAAATCAGCCAATTGTTTTTTAGGGTATATTTGGATTAAACCTTTTTCAGAGTTATCGCTGAGAAAATAATATTGAATTTTGATATGTTTTGTTTTGGAATGTTGGACAGGATTAGCTGTTATAAACATAGCAGCTGTGTTATAAATGTAAATAGGAGTTTTAAGAAAATTAAACCCGTAATCCAGCAGTTGGATTTGAGAACATCCTGCTGATGCAGCTATGTACTCAGCTTCTGCAGTCAAAACGGATACATTTGTTTGTCTTACATTGCTATGAGACTAATCTGGGACCTAAAACTGATTACCACCCGTTATAGCTTTACGATCTCTACAACATCCCACATAGTTACTATCTATATACCCATGTAACTCAAAGTTTCCTTTATAAGGATACCATAACCCTAAAGCCAGTTTTCCTTTGAGATATCTGAATATACGTTTGACACAAACAACGTGCATTATGTCAGGTTAGATGCAGTAAGATACATCAAGAACCAATCATAGATCTGTATAAAGTTTGGTCAATAGATTTTCCTTTTGGATCAGGTTCAATCTGGTATTAACATCAGTTAGAGTTCTGATGGATTGACAATCTTGCAGTTTGAACTCTTTCAAGAGCTTTTCAATGAATTTCTCCTGATTAATAAAAATACCATCTGTACACTGTTTTACTTGTAATCCAAGGAAAAAATTAATTTCCCCCATAGAACTCATTTAAAAATGAGACTTCATGATTTCCTCAAATTCATTGTAGAATTTTGGACTTGTATAGTCGAATATGATATTATTAACATACACTTAAACACATAAGAGATCATTAACATCCTTCTTTATGAATAAAGTTGGATCAATTTTCCCTCTTATGTATCCATGCTAGATCAAGTGTTGTAATAATATATCATACCAAATTCTAGGAGCTTGATGAAGACCATACAATGCTTTACTAAGCTTGTACACACGATGAGGATATTCTGAATCTTCAAAACCCCGAGGTTGCTTGACATATACATCCTCAGTTATTGGTCCATACAAGAAAGCACCTTTCACGTCTATCTGCTACACTTTGAATTTCATATATGAAGCATCAGCCGGAAGATATGAATTGCATCTAAATCAAATAACCAAGCTGGACCATTTGAAACTGAGGGTAATGAATTTTCAAGAAATTTAACATTTAATGTTTTAATGATAACATTCATCCTAGAGTTGTAAACTCTAAAGGCTTTTAAAACCAACGAATATCTAACAAAAAATCCATCATTAGATTTTGCATCAAATATTCCTAGAAGATCACTTGAATTTAAAATCAACATGGGACAACCAAAAGATTTAAGAAAATCTACATTAGGTTTCTTTCCAAACATCAACTCAAGGTTTCTTTCCAAACATCAACTCATATGGAGTTTTCTGTTCATCTTTCACGAATAATGTATGATTCTACACAAAACATGCTGTGGATATGGCTTCATCCCAGAAAGTGATCAGAATCTTTGCATCTGCTAACATGGAACGTGTAACCTTTATCAAAGTTCTGTTCTTCCTTTTAGCAACTCCATTTTATTATGGAGTACGAGGAGCACTGAACTGACGAGCAATTCCTTTTTCTGCACAAAACATGTCAATATTTGTATTTTTAAATTCAGTTCCATTATCACTTCTAATGATTTTTTCTTTTTGTTTTAATTATTTTCAACTTTAATGATAAACTCTTTTAATAATTCGGCTATTTCAGATTTAGCATGCAAAAAAGAAAACCCAAGAAAATATTGTAAAGTCATCAATGATAACTAAACAATAAGATTTCTTTTCAATACTCTGCACATTTGGACCGAATAAATCCATATGCAACATCTAGAGAGGCTTGGAATTTGAGTCTATCAGCTTGGGCTTATAAGACGCTCTGTGTTGCTTTCTTATCAAGCAAGTTGTGCAATGATCAGTGGTAGCAAACTTCTTTGTGGAAATTCCTACTACATGATTTCCTGCAACAAGTTTGTTCATGTTCTTGAAATTTGAATGCCTGAGACATTTATGCCATAACTGACTTTCATCATTTGATGCTTTGGCATAAGGCAAGTTGTTTTTGAAGAAGGATCAACTTGAGACATATCTAGTTTGTATACATCTCGATCACGAATAGCTTTAACAACTACCCATTCCTTGCTATTCTGGAAACCTGGCTTCAAAATATAACAAAAAGAGTCAAGTAAAGCTGAGTAAATTTTATCACAAATTTAGGAAACACTTAAAATAGTAAAGTTTAACTGAGCACAATAGTTGACTTTATCAAAGATGATATTCCTATTTGACACAGTTCATTCTCCTGTGATCTTACCACCCAAATCACCTCCAAAAGTAACATGAGTATCATCTTTCATCTTGAAATCTTGAAGTAAGGCATGATTGTCTATCATATGCTACTACACCCACTATCAACATACCACGTGTTAATACGTCTTCTTGGGCATACCTGCATATCAAAGAAATCTAAGATGAGTTATCAACCCAAGTGATGCGTGCGGATAGTATATATATTTTGATAAGGGTTTTTCGCACAGATTTAGTTTTAAATGGTTATTACTAATACTAACTACACACACAAAAGGCAAGTGTACCTATCGTGAGGTAATATAGTGTTGGTAAGAACCGAGTATCAATCCGTGGACACACTAAGCCTACTCAACAACCCTCATAATTGACTATTAATTTTGATTTAGAAAATGATAAGTTAAACAAAATAACAATAAATAAAGATAGATAAAGATAGATTGAGACTTTTAGTGATTCTTTCAGTGAAGTAAGGCTGTTATCCTAATTTAAATTACACTTATGCAATTATGATGAATTGGTGGTGTGATTAAAGATATTGAATAAAGTAATTGTGTTAACGTTTATAAAGATGAGCTGGCGCGATTTCTCGTCTATCCGCTCCGTAGTGACCAGGACCAACACAGGTTGAGATTTACTGCTTAGGTCAAGGCCCTAGTGATGTAGGTAAATCTTTTGTGTCCTTTTCGACATACGATTTCTGAAAACATAACTTAATGTAAGAAGAGAGTTGATCAAGTTCTATTCTAACATACCATTAATTTTAGAAAACCATAACAATTACTGTAGATTTCTCAGACTAATAAAAGGGAACCCGTAGATGATCAGAAAGTTAAGGTCTTATGATTTCTAATAACCATCTCTAGTTAATTAGCCATAGTTGTTATGAATAAAAGTTGATCATACGTTTTTCAACCGTGTATGACAATCACAATTACAAACCATAAACTTATAACCCCCCGTTCAAATGTAGGTGCTACCCATCGAAAGTTTTCCCAAGACCATCATAACATTAACACAATATTTATCACACCATTAGTTCATCACAAATTACATAAGGTTTCACTAAATTAGGATAACAAATGAAGTTTAGCTCATAATGAGCTTGAACATAACAACAAAGATAGAAGATAGTAGTGAAATCATCGATAAATTAGAACAATCAAACCGGTGATTCACTATGGATGATGTTAAACGATCCCGAGATTCTTCTAAGTGTTGAATGGACCTCCAAAACCTTCTAAGGACCTCCAAAGGCTGGGTTCCCGAGAGGGAACACCAGCACTTCACCTCCCAAAAGCTCTCTTCAAAGTTGCAAATGAAGTCCTATTTATAGGCTTTCTGGAGTGTTTAAGTACGGCCCCGTGCCTAAAAGGCACGGCCCCGTGATAGTACAATGCTTACGAAAGTTGGTCGGCTCGTACGTGCAGAAGTTGTCGGGCACGGCCCTGTGACTATTGGGGCACGGCCCCGTGACTGCTTTTGGGGAACAGTACTTTTTGTCCTGTCAGATGTCCAATCACGGGGGTGTGTCAAATTAGCACGGGGGTGTGTTTCAGGCAAGGCATGGGGGCGTGCCTCATGAAGCACGGCCCCATGCTTGAGTTCCAAAACTTGGTTTTCTTCATTTTCTTCTTATTTATTCTCCTTTTGTTCATCTTGGTCTTTTCCAAGCCTGAAAACACAATATGAACGATTTAGGTATCAAATCATCATTTTCATTAAGAGTTTATAGAATAATTGATGTGCAATTGATATGTTTTATATGTATAATTTGAAGCACATCAAACATCCCCACACTTAAACTTTGCTTGTCCTCAAGCAAAATCACTCAAAATAGCAACACCACCAAAAACCAAATAAATCAAGATATAAATATGTCTTTCAAGAACTATACAAGCAAACTTGGTTTACCCAAATATAAACAGTTACGCACATGTGGAATGATATCCTTTCAAGCAATAGAATGGTTTCTAAATATTTTTAACATGTAAAAATTCACACTTCTCACAAGGTGCACTCACACTCGGCTATATATATGGAATCATACATAAGATGAAGTATGACTAATACGCTTAATTGCCTAGTATGAATACGTGTGAAATCATATGCTTGGTAAGGGATCAAATCTCCACCTATGTTAGGTATTTACTTGCATAAATCATTAGGTCTTTGATGGGTTGTAACTTGGTTCAGGTTTAGGGTATGGATTATTTAGGGAAAAAGTGGCTAAATGCTAAAGACCATGATCTTGGATTATTTGATTGATGTAAACTACCTGGAAAGTAATAAAAAGGTTTCCCCATACAATACTCAAGCTACAAGGGATATGCAAACTCGAGGACTCGTTTATGGTCAGATTGTCAAGACCGTATTGCATTTTCAAAAAACTGCACCTCCTCCTTAACCCGAAGATATACGTAGCTATCCTTTTTTAAGGGTCGTTCGGCTCGGAGCCTAAAAGCACCAAACGGATTCGGATGTCGAATTTTTGGATTTGGTTTGGTTTTTGCTGCATTTTCCTTCGTGAAAACAGTTCTCCACAAGTTGGGCATCTTTCATATCATTTTTTTCTTTCTTGATCACATATTTTGAAATAACACAAAATGACGGAACTAGTTTTCTTCTTCCTTTTTTTTCTCTCTTTTTTTTCTTCTCTTTTTTTTCTTTTTTTTTCTTTTCTTTTTTTTTTGAAATAAGCCAAAACATGTCTTTAACGAAAACGGATATTGTTGAAGGCTTTTTTGGTTGAATGACTTAGTGGTTTGGGTGATGGAAAATGAAAACGTTTAAGCTCAACGGGGCTAGCTAGGGATAATGTTTGGGTAAGAATATTTGAAAATGGTAGAGGCTCAAATCTTGGGTTTCCTAATTGCCTAAATCCTTTTTACGCAAGAAATACTTATCAGGTTTTGAAATGCATACCCAAAACAAGTTCTAATTCACACGCAACATAATGCACCCTCAATATATCCATAATGAAAGCAAAATTGCATAAATGCAAAGCTTGTTTAAGGCTCAAAAATAAGCTCACACATAGGATGGAATTGGGTATAAGTGTTTCATTTTACATGTTTGAATATTTTCACCAACTCTTTTTACTTTTTAGGATATCACAAAAAAACATTTTAAGGTTATTTGGGTTTGCTTTATTTGCTTATTTATTTCTCGAAAACGTATACTTATATTTTGTTTAATCAAAAATTGTTTCATGTTTCCTGTGTTGTTGCCACAAACATTAAAACTCGAGGGACTTTTTGCAAAAGATTTAATTATAACTTGGACCTGTTTATAAGCAAAGTATCAAGCATAGATACCCTTCCCCACACTTAAACTTCACATTGCCCTCAATGTGATTCACAATAAATATTAAGTAGAGAAAGGCAAACGAAAACTCCCCTAAATGATGAATCGAATGCGTGCGATCGATTTTCCACAGCCGCCTTGAATGAGCTCAAAAGAATACATCAGGATTAATCTAAAACATCACCAATTTATTTAAGCAGAAAGTTAAAGTCCTAAGCACACAAAACAAATAAAAATAAACAGACTGAAAAGTAACATAGAGCCATGTTTTGGTTACGGGTCCTTGGCTAGACCCTTCCCCACACTTAGTTTTTAATGAGGTGGAGGTTTATCACCTCCGAGAAAATCTTAGTTGGTACATCGATTTGGCCATTAACCGATGACCATTAACTTTGAAGCTTAGTCCCTCATTGTTTTCAACCTTGATAGCATTATGTGGATCGACTTCTTCTTTTTTATTTTTTTTATAATTTTTTTTTTTTTATGTTAAACAAAATAGTCAAAAATTGGATTGCCTTTCAAACTACCATGTGTCCCCGGCAACGGCGCCAAAAACTTGATGCGTGCGGATAGTATATATATTTTGATAAGGGTTTTTCGCACAGATTTAGTTTTAAATGGTTATTACTAATACTAACTACACACACAAAAGGCAAGTGTACCTATCGTGAGGTAATATAGTGTTGGTAAGAACCGAGTATCAATCCGTGGACACACTAAGCCTACTCAACAACCCTCATAATTAACTATTAATTTTGATTTAGAAAATGATAAGTTAAACAAAATAACAATAAATAAAGATAGATAAAGATAGATTGAGACTTTTGATGATTCTTTCAGTGAAGTAAGGCTGTTATCCTAATTTAAATTACACTTATGCAATTATGATGAATTGGTGGTGTGATTAAAGATATTGAATAAAGTAATTGTGTTAACGTTTATAAAGATGAGCTGGTGCGATTTCTCGTCTATCCGCTCCGTAGTGACCAGGACCAACACAGGTTGAGATTTACTGCTTAGGTCAAGGCCCTAGTGATGTAGGTAAATTTTGTGTCCTTTTCGACATACGATTTCTGAAAACATAACTTAATGTAAGAAGAGAGTTGATCAAGTTCTATTCTAACATACCATTAATTTTAGAAAACCATAACAATTACTGTAGATTTCTCAGACTAATAAAAGGGAACCCGTAGATGATCAGAAAGTTAAGGTCTTATGATTTCTAATAACCATCTCTAGTTAATTAGCCATAGTTGTTATGAATAAAAGTTGATCATACGTTTTTCAACCGTGTATGACAATCACAATTACAAACCATAAACTTATAACCCCCGTTCAAATGTAGGTGCTACCCATCGAAAGTTTTCCCAAGACCACCATAACATTAACACAATATTTATCACACCATTAGTTCATCACAAATTACATAAGGTTTCACTAAATTAGGATAACAAATGAAGTTTAGCTCATAATGAGCTTGAACATAACAACAAAGATAGAAGATAGTAGTGAAATCATCGATAAATTAGAACAATCAAACCGGTGATTCACTATGGATGATGTTAAACGATCCCGAGATTCTTCTAAGTGTTGAATGGACCTCCAAAACCTTCTAAGGACCTCCAAAGGCTGGGTTCCCGAGAGGGAACACCAGCACTTCACCTCCCAAAAGCTCTCTTCAAAGTTGCAAATGAAGTCCTATTTATAGGCTTTCTGGAGTGTTTAAGCACGGCCCCGTGCCTAAAAGGCACGGCCCCGTGATAGTACAATGCTTACGAAAGTTGGTCGGCTCGTACGTGCAGAAGTTGTCGGGCACGGCCCCGTGACTATTGGGGCACGGCCCCGTGACTGCTTTTGGGGAACAGTACTTTTTGTCCTGTCAGATGTCCAATCACGAGGGTGTGTCAAATTAGCACGGGGGTGTGTTTCAGGCAAGGCATGGGGGCGTGCCTCATGAAGCATGGCCCCATGCTTGAGTTCCAAAACTTGGTTTTCTTCATTTTCTTCTTATTTATTCTCCTTTTTTTCATCTTGGTCTTTTCCAAGCCTGAAAACACAATATGAACGATTTAGGTATCAAATCATCATTTTCATTAAGAGTTTATAGAATAATTGATGTGCAATTGATATGTTTTATATGTATAATTTGAAGCACATCACCAAGCCGAGATGGTCTTAGGCTTGCCAAACTTATCAACGATGGTAAACTGCTGAAAATTAAGATTATTAAAATCATGCTTCTTTTTATATTTTGTTTTCTCAATCCCATTTCTAACAAATTTCTGATCATCTTTATTTTCTTAATCCTCAAAGCATTACCTTTTTTCAAGATCATCATTAAGATAATTTGAAGCATTTACAAAATTTGCTTATTAAACCTGTCATTATTCATTCTCATAGATCGTGGAATGAAATTGCCTTGGTTATACTATTTTGTTTTCACAGCATAAGGCTCATCATAATCAGAATTGATTCTTCTAAGAGATCTCAAGCCTAAGGATGGTTGTTTAGTTAACCTTTGAAAACCACGATTTTGATTTCCTTGAAAAAGTGGGTTAACATAACCTTGCCTTGGCGAGTTCCTTCTGAAGTAACAATCCTTAGTATTATGATTTCTTTGATCACATAAATCATAGTACTTGTTAAAATAACAATCAACTGTTGAGTGATTGTTTATATCACATATGTGACAGTACCTGTTAAAGAAACAATCAATAGCGTTATGATTGTACATATCACATATATCATAATACTTTTCTTGAAATTTAAACAACTATTTGTTAACCTTTGATGTGGATGCCAAATTTGATCCCTGATTTGATTTAGGAGTAGTAAGGTTAAACTGTTGTTTTGGAGTTATGAGTTTGTCCTTTTGAGATTTAGGTTTTGGTTTTTGAACATTTACAATATTCCTGAATTCCTTAGATACCAATCTTTTATTTACAACGGAAGTCTTAGGACTGAACCTATTTTCAGATCAGAGTTAGATTTGATTTTAAGGTTTGATATTATTTCAGGAATTGAGTTCATGTCAAAAGTACCAGCAAACACAAACTTCACTGGTTTAATTTGATTTGTTTGATCTTGATTTTGAGAGGTTTTAGCTTTTGTATTTTTCCTTCTCCTTCTTTGATTTCTTGATTTTAATGATGATAGTGTATTGCTTTGGGATTCATTAGCATTTTAAGAAGAGCATGAATCATCAGATGTAATGAAATCTTCTTTTGCCTTTGCTTTCTTATTTAAATTTTGTTTGTCACTTGATTCAACAATTTCTTTAACATATTTTTCATACTCACATTTTTCAGTGACAACTTCATGACATCCTTTAGCAACAAATATCTTCTTATTCTTTGGTCTTGGTTCATAAGATTTAATTTTAATTGGATGACTATTTTTAATCTTTTCTGAGTCTTGTTCCTCAAATATCTCAACATTTATATTTTCTTCTTCACTTTCTACATTAGTTTGCTCATTCTTTTTCTTATCTTGAAAAGCTTTTAGTTTTGCTTTATTTTTAGGTGAATGATCATGTGTGTTAAAGTTCATTGGTAAAGTGTTTGAAATTGATTCAGGCATAGGCACATGTGTGAACCTAAACCTGCTTTATCTTTAGCTTTTCTTCTATTCACCAATTGTTCAATAATAGTTTTGAACTTTTAACTTTGGCAAGATCAACCTGAGTTGCAGCATGAGTAATTTTCTCTTGTTCAAGATTTTTAGTCATCTCTTCAAGTTATTTTTAACAATTTCAAGTTCTTTTAGAGTTTTGTTCCATGAAGTTTGAAGAGATATGATCTTTTCATCAGAAATTTTATGATCATTCTTCAATTTTTTGTGCATTACTTCTTCTTGTTTTAGTTTATCATAGATTTCGAATGAATAAGTTCTGTAATGCTCAACTTATTCAAAACATGCTTTAGTGCACATTTTTTCTCTGACTTCAATTGGAATTTCAGGATAACTTGAAGTGGGTGTCTCAGAATCAGAAGATGAGTGTTTAACCTTTGGTTGTTTAGATTGAGCTATGAGAGCAATTTACTATGAGTCTTGCTTTGGATCAGATTTATCACTCCAATCATAGTCTTCATCATCATTATCTGAATCACCATTAGCTTTAGGATCATAATCTTCAGACCAGTCTTCATTCTAATTTTTAACAACAAGTGCTAAACTGGAAGTAAGATTAGCAGTAAACTGTTCAGGATATGCACTCGAGTCATAACCATCTTTGATGCTCACAACAAGAGCTTTCTTTGGCTCTTCAGCTAATTTTGTCTCACCCTTCAGATCTGGCATGGGAAGACTTTAATAAGTCTTTTGAAATGTTTTTTGAGACTGTTGTTGATGAAATCTTTGACTGCTAGAACTGGCTTGGCCATTTCCTCCTTGATTCCTAGGAGCTTTACATTCTTTTGAAAGTGGCAATAGTTGTTGTAGTTGAAACACCTTGACTTGGACTTGTCAAAACCTACAGCTTTGTTTGCACCTGGCTTGTAGTTCCTATTCACATAGGAGTGTTTTTGAGTTCTATATGCAATCATCACCATCTGCCAGTTTAGATCCATCTCTTCCATATCATCAGGATCCATCAAAAACAAATCCTACAATATTAGATTAACTTAAGTTAAATGGCTTCCTTGATATGCTTGAAAACTTGCCATAAATGCAGTAAAGGTAGTTTTTGACTCATCATCCTATAAAATAATGTTAATGATATCTTTAACTTTTCTAGGTTTAACAGAGTTAGAAGATGGAGTCTCAGATTGAGGTTTAGGAGTTTGAGCTTTAGGAGGAGATTAAGGTTGAGTTGTGTAAACAGGAGCACTTGTGAAGAAACCAGCTCCAACAAACAGATCATTCTCATCTTCTAGAGTGACATCATCTTTAGCCAGAAATGCATTCTCCACAGTGTTTGTAAGAGAAGCAACATACTTATACTGAGATGTTGATGCAGCTCTGTCATTATTCCTAGAACTCTCATCAATTTCAACATATTCTATTTAAGCAATAAGAAGATCAAGATCCATAGAAAACTTTTCCGTATGCTTTAATAGTGTAACTGTTTGCTTCCATGAAGATAGAAGTGCATTGAGAAGTCTATCATTAAGATCTTTAAGATCATTCTTGATGCCAGCTGTTGAAATTTTAGTAGCAAGTTTAACAAATTTGTTCATCATCTGGTTAATAGTTTCTCCAGATAAATGCTCAAATAACTCTAGCTGCCTCTTGAGCTTCTTCTTTTTGAGATCTTGAATCTCTTTACCACCTTCATAGACGATCTTCAATGCTTTGTGTTGATACATTGTTCCTAGTTTATGTTCTTCAATGTAAAAGTCTTTCATTTCTTACACGTATGTAATGAAAATGTTGAATGAAATATGATATGCTTTTGATGTTTAATTGTCTTTGTTTATATCATATTCATATTGTAATTGGTATTACTTATATTGATGAACATTATATATATGTTTGAGGTTGTTGTACATCATTCAAAGTCAATAATGATTCAGAAATGTGTTTAACTTAGTTAAGTGGTTATTCATTCTAATGGACCATACGTATGGACCATCCGCACGAATGAACCATACTTATGGACCAGTCGCATGACTTGTAACACCCGTATTTTTAGCAAGAAATAAAAGAAAAAGGAAGAAAAGAAAAGAAAATAAAAAGCAACTAAAAAGGAGGGACCAAAAGTGCCAAATGGGCAAAGTGGTTATTATTTTGTACAAAAAGGGAGGTATGGCCGCCCATAACCCCTGCACATTTCTTTGCATTCGGTTTTTAGAGAGAGAAACAGCAGGGACTTCGATCCTTAGAGAGAGAAAGAAGAAGAAATCGGATTCAAGGTAAGAATTGGTGTTTTTAAGTTGTGTTTTGGCTAAGAAACCGAGAATGCATGTTCTTATGTGTGTGTGTTTGTGTTCGGGTTGCACTGTGTGTGTGTTTTAGGTGTAGAAACGACTGGGAAGTTAAGGAAGGAATATCAAAACCCGAAGACAAACTAAGGTGAGTTTCTAGACCCCTTTTTACCTGTTTTTAAATGCTTTGAGGCTGGAAAATGCATGTAAGGATGTTTGTATAAAACTTGGATTTTATACCCGTATGATTGAATGTATGAATGTATGTGTTATGTTAAGTTTTGCCTAGAATCAGGTGAGCATGTTTAGAACTAGGCATTTTGATGTTTGGGATTTGGAATATGAATTAGATACATGTCCAGGTTGCTAATACGACCAACAGTGTGGTCGTATGACCAGGTGAATTTTTCTAAGTGTGTTGAAGAGTCCAATAGGACTCATACGACCAACAGTGTGGTCGTATGACCAGGTGATATTTTTTTTCTAAGTGTGTTGGAGTCCAATAGGACTCATACGACCAACAGTGTGGTCGTATGACCAGGTGATATTTTCCAAGTGTGTTGAAGAGTCCAATAGGACTCATACGACCAACAGGGTGGTCGTATGACCAGATGATATTTCTAAGTATAGGATGAAAAGTCCAATAGGGCTCATACGACCAGCAGTGCTCTTACGCCTAACAGGGCTCATACACCCAAGGGGCTTATACGCCCAACAGGGCTCAAACGTCCAGAACACTTAGAATTTTTACAGGAATTTCCTGCAAATCCGAAGTTCGAGGTTTTGACCAGGGTTGACTAGGGTTAATAAATGAGGATATTTTATGCATGTAATGATGATTATGATTAACCCTTATTATTACTGATATTATTATCAGTGTATTATTATTGTTAACAATATTATTAATAAAATATTGTTAAGTATGGTATGATGCTATGTATGATGATGAATGTGAATGATGATGTTTGAATGTAATAATATTCTTTTCCTAATATTATAATTAATATTATGATTAGAGATATTATTAAGAGTATGAATAATATTATTTATAATATTATTATTATTATTATTATTAATATGCTTATTAATAATAATACTGTATGTTTCTATGTGGAATGATCATGATCAATAATTATTATCATTAATAAAGTGAAAGATTAATGATAATGAGGAATGGAACGTGAACGAACGAATGAAAGTCTTGCAAGCAAATGAATGGAGGTGCACACCCCTGGCAGGTGTTAGCTCAACTGTGATGCAGGTTCGCTACCCCGAAGGATGCACACAGGATCAATCCTTGAGATTGATATAGAGGTGAGTGACTTGGTGTCACAACAGACTCACAGGAATGTAGGTCAATCTTTGTGATTGGCTTAGAGGTGAGTGACTTGGTGTCACAACAGACTCACAGTATGTAGGTCAATCTTTGTGATTGACTTAGAGGTGAGCGACTTGGTGTCGCAACAGACTCACAGCTTAATTAAAGAGGAATGATAAAAGTACGAATTGAACGATGATGAAGATAATGAAAGTATTACCTATGTGTACGTACGATGTATGATCACCTGTGAAAATGAGGAACGGTTTTTGAATGAAAAGTAAAGTATTTTAACTATAAAACTAGAACTCACTCAGCAACGCTGACTTTTATGTATTTTCCAGTTGGCAGGTAACAGGTTGCTGAGGATGGCACAAGGGGATGACTACTTGGTGGGCAAGACTGATATCCAAATTATATTTTGATGATACTGTTGTGTTGTAATTCATTCAATTAAACATTTTGTGACTTAGAAACTAGAATGTATTGCTTAACAACAGTTTTCATAATGAATGGATGGTTTTTGTTAAACTTAATTCCGCTGCTTAAAAATTGTATTATGTATGTTTTATGCTGTGAATGACCAACTGTGAGGTGCCCGGGGAAGGGGGCCTTACAAGCATGACTGAACCAGGAGATTGGATTAGTCATATAACTGAGACATAAGATTAACTCAGTTTCACGACTGAACCTTAAGTCGTACGTATGAGTCAGACGCATGAGTCAGTCGCACGACTGAACCATGCTAATGGTTCAGTCATACGAATGGATACTGGAAACCTATAAATACCACATAATTCGTGAAAAAACATAACACTTCGAATACTATCATACCCAGGCCCTCCAGAGCGTCTTAAGTCGTCCATCCCAGTTCATAGTTCGTTCCTGATCGATTTCAACTCGTTCTTAACGTTTATTTCATCGTTAGATCAATCAGGTTGTTCATTCTCACTGATTGGATCGCCAATCAAATAGAATTCCGCGCTATTTGATCTGGTCTCACGCAGAATTCTTAGTACTCCGTACGAAAACGGTCCTAACAAGTGGTATCAAAGCTTTGGCTTGTGATTTTTCGTGGATTCAATTAGTTTTGGTGTTAAACTAAACGTTTTCAATCAAAAGATCCATTTTTTGCTTCAAAAACATGTTTTTGACGAGTGTTTGTGTTAAAGTTTCGACTTTTCATCATACGACAGATTAGGGTTCGTGAAAAATTCGTATTTTTGTGTAAATGTGTTCAAAAAATTTGACTTTTTCCCGCAACAGCAGCCTCAGTCGTACGATTAGCTCAATCGCATGACTGAATCCCATTCGCATAGTTCAAACGCACGATTGAACTCATTCGCTTAGTTCATTCGCACGGTTAAGTTATTCCAGTCGGTTGATCTCAATCGTCCTTTTCATTCGCACGACTGAATCAAATTGCACGATTGAGTTCATTCGCATTCTTCAATCGTACGATTGAACCAGTCGCCTTGCTTAATCGCACAAGTGAATCTGTCATGTCTCAAGTTTGTTAAAGTTTAAGCAATGGAAGATCAGTTTGCTGCTTTTACTGTCGGGAAAGACTCTCGTATCCAGAATCTTTTTCTTCTAGAGAATGAGATTGGGAATCACAACAAACCACTGAAGTTGTTAACATTGGATGAGTATCCTCAGTGGAAACAGCGGTTTGAGATCTACTTAAATGGAGTTGACCCCAATCTTTGGACATTTATCGAGACTGGTTATACTGTACCAGTCAGTGCTAATGGGGTGAAGTTGACTTTGGGGGATATAAATAAAGCTCGGAAGTTCTACATAACGCTAAAAAGAAAACGTATGCACTGTTGACTCAATCTATACCTAAAGACATATTCCATCAATTCTCTAAAAACAAACAGTCGAAGAAGCTGTGGGAGGCGTTAGAAAAGAGATATGATGGCAATGCAACCCTGAAGGCGTTGAAGGATAAAGCTCTCAAATAGGAGTTTGATAATTTCTCACCAATTGGAAATGAGAGCTTAGATGATATCATTGATCGGTTCTATCATTTATTGAGTGAACTGCATACTCATGGTGTGACCACATCTATAGAAGACAAAGTTTCTAGTTTTGCTGATGGTCTGCCAGACAAATGGGATCCGTTTGTGTCAAATCTGAGTCAAAATGACACTCTTGCTACATTAGACATAAATGACTTTATCTTGAAGTTAAAAGAGGAGGAACTACGACTGAAATACAAGTCAAAGTAAGGATCCTACGCTCAGAATCCTTCACTGTACAACTCGGTTCCGACTCCAGCATCATCAGGCGCATCGCTATAAATAGCATTTGTGTCTAATTCATCTGCTCCTTCCCAAAGCAGTTCCTAGGGAAGCGAAGCGTCATGTTCATCTGGAACCCAATACATAGTTCCTAATTGCAACTCTACCAAGCTGAAAACCAAGAATCTTAGAAATGTCACGGTGGAAGTTGCCAAAGACCACATGGATCTTCTAGCAGTAGTTGTTCAGTCTTATGATGGGTTAGTCGCTGGGAAGATTGGAAACTATCATCTAGCTAAGGAGGACTGCGAGCAGGTAGATGAAACTGAGCTGGAGTGTATGGATATCATGTGGGCCTTATCCAGTGCTGTTAGAAGGGCTAAGAAGTTTGTGAAGAAGACGGGGCAGAACTTGGTTGCTACTAAAGATACTACTTTTGGGTTTGATAAAACCAAGGTCGCGTGCTTTAACTGTGGTAAAAAGGGGCATTTTAAACGTGAATGTGTAAAGCCGATGAAGACAGGTAATGGAAACCCTTTTCCTTCATTAAACCGTCAAGATAAAGAGAAGATTAGGGCATCATCAAGCAAAGAGTCAAAAGCTATGGTAGCTCAAGGCGATGAAGGACAAGACTGGTCCTTCTGATTCGTATCTGAGGGAGAGTCAAATGTAGCACAGGTTGATGACTTGGATGATGGATCTGCAAGCGAGGGAGTGATAGGATCAATTAGAGCAATCTGTAACAAATTATATGAACAATTCAAAGAAATACAAACAATTGTAATCAAAGCAAGCAATATCAACAAATTCAGAGTTCATTGATAGCAAAGACGATTACAAGAGTTAGAAAGCAGTACAAAATGATACGACTACTGAAAACTACTCTAGTCTAAGCTATTTATACAATAATTTCAGTCCCTATACTAAGGCAAAATTGTAAAATAAGACTAATGTTAATCTTTTAAGAGGACTAACAATACTCCCCGAAGATTTACATTTGTCTTCAGTCTTCAAAAATCATCTGTCTTCATATCTTTGTCTTCTTTTTCTTCTGTTCATCCTTGTTATCTCTTTTCTTCTATCTTCAGTCTTCTTTCATCTTTAATTTGCAGAGAAATCTTCAGGTTCTTCTTTCACTTTGAACATCAGCTTCTTTTTATACATTTCTATCTCCTTCAATGCATTTTCAATCGCTGACTTAAATTTTCCAGCAAGCACAGCTTGTTCTAGCTTTGACTCATTAGATTTAATTTCCATCATCTTCATTCTTTCTAATGTATCCTTTGAGAGACATGCAATATCGACATTTGCATATAACTCAATAGGATTCTTACTATCTTTGCAATATACTTCTAACACTCCTTTTCGAGAAATCCTCATAAATTCAATATCTTTTATATCTCTTTTCACAATGTTAGCATATGCAAGAGCTTTTCTCAAAGAAATTCTCTCCATAGCTGCATTCATCACATTAATGATTGATATAAAGTATTTCTTGTCTTGCTCTGCAGTCTCAGGAGTCACTCTTTCAAATTTTTTCACTGACAAGAATGAAATGTAACTTGGATGAAGAAGTTTTAACTTAAAAGTACCAAATAATGAAATCATGTCCTCGTCCCAGTTTGTGAGATTTCGGACCAATTTCAAATCAAAAGTTGATGTGTTATAAAACCATCTCAAAATTGGTTTGGACTTTTGGTTTCCTTCGATCACCTTCAATCCAGGAGTGGTTACCTTCTCAAAGTACTTATCACAAAATTCCATCATGAAGTGCTCTTCTTCAGACTGCAAACCCCTTATCTTCTTGTTTTTCTTAAGCATAGAAAAGTACTCCTTATCCTCTTGATCACATCTAGTTTGAAGGAAGTTACTTGTTCTAGCTAATCCTCTACTCAAAAGTTCTACAAACATCTTTCCTCTTTTGGCTCCAGACGGGTTTATCAAATCAAGTTTACTCAATTCTTTTAAATCTTGCATTGGAAGTTTAATAATGCTGGAGTAAAAGTGATAAACATCACATACAACATTAACTCTCTTAATAAGAAAAGCATCAAAGACCTCATCATACTTCCATGCAATAATCTTTACTTGGTTCGTGAAATCAGGTGCAATCATTGCATTCAACAGTTCAGCAACTGATTGACCTTTTTGCAGAACATTCCTCACCAAGTCACCTGTTGATCTAGCACTATCAAAGATATGCTTCTGGTCAGCTGTGGCTTTATATACTTGTTACTCTGATTGAGGAAACATTTTCATCAATTCTTTTCTTTGTTCATGCAAACTTGATTTTTGAGCCATTTGTTTGATTTCTTGAGGTTTCAAAATCCGAGTTCTCTTCGTAATATCTAAATACTGAGGATTATCAGTATCTAGAATCACCATTTTATTCGTTTGCTTTTCTGTTTGTTGGAAACTTTTAACTAAATTTCTCAATGACACTCCTTGCAGTCTTTTTAGTCTTTTCCATGGATAATTTCTAGCCTGCAACCATGACCTTAAAGCTGTGATGCTCATTTCCTCAGGGTCTGGATGGTGCAATTCAGAGCTAGAAATTTCTTCAACATTTATACTTTCCTGTCTTCTATCCCACTCACCATGCTCCAAGCTTATTTCGTTTGGATCCACGGGAGCAAAAGACTCAGCAGCTAGACATTTCTCGTATTCATCATTAATCTGAGAAACTGTCAGTCCGTCTAAGAATACTCTGTTGTATTTCATCCTCACAAGATAATTATATCTGTCTTCAAAATCATGAGGAATATCATCATGCACTAAGACTGGTACAAATGAAGAATGAGTTTCAAATTGAACATCCTCTATGTCTTCATCATCTAGCACTTCATCATACCAATCATCAGCATATTCTTCTTCTAAATCTTGTAGAGCACCAATTTTGTCTTGACTCATTTGCTCTTGACTTTCTTGATGTTCTTCTTCAATAGATTCTTTAACTCTTTGTACTTTTGAAGAAGTTTCAGGAACAGATTTAGCATCAGCTTCATCTAATTTCCTCTTTCCTTTCTCCCTTTCAGATACTTTTTCAAGATCAATTGGAATGTTTTCAGCAACAATCACAATTTCTGTGAGAAGAGGGCTTTGTTGATTCTTTTGACTTTATTAATTCTTCCTTCGATCTTTCATTTTCTTTAGACAGATTCTTGAATTTTTCTTCCAGTAAATCATAGTCTTTGATCATAACCTCAAAATTTTTTATAACATCATCTTTATCTTTAGCATACCCAACAATCTTTTCATCTTTACTCAAACCTTCTTCTTTTAATTTCTCATTTGCTTCCTTTAGCATATCAAGCTCAGACTTAAGTTCAGCAATCTCTTTTTCTTTTGCTTCATTGTCATTCTTTAATCTTTCAAGTTCATCAATATCCAAAATCTCCTCAGTTCGAACAGACACATGTTGTGTTGTAGAAACTGGAATATCTTGATCAATTTGGAAAGATTCAATGAACTCATAATCAAAAAATTGATTATCTACATCAACTTCTTTTTCAGTCTCAATATGAATTTCTTCCTCTTCATGTACATCATCATGAACTGATTCATTACCTTCATCATTCATTGGACCTTCATCATCATGTTGAGCTTCATCTGCTTGCTCAGACATTTGAGTATCATGACTCATATCTTGGTGTGTTTCTGCTACATCACCATCATCATCATCATTATCATCTGAACTTGAAGAACTTTCATCATCAGTATCATCATTATTATTTTCATCTTCCTCATCTTGATCACCATCCTCAAGAGGAAATACATCAATCAACTCTGAGGGATCAAGTGGTTCACCATCTATCAAATGAAAGTGATCAATAGTGATATCTACATTATCATTTGCTACATTCCTCATGTATTCAAACATAGGAACGTTCTGAGCACCTGTTAACATAGTTAATTTCTTATAAGTAACCTCAGACATGTTTTCCAAAATAAGTCTGTCTCCCCCTACTCCATAAACATGGATGTCTGGATGTTCCTCATTAATGATCATTTGCAAGAACCTGGGGTACATCAGATACTTATGTCTTGTTCCTTTCTCTAAATTGAAGATAAATCCATTCAGGATCCATTTAGCCATATTAAATCTTCTATTTCTTGCAATGGCTACAATTGGAGATACTATATCTACTAGAAATGAATTCCATCCAGCACTCCTCTTGGACATACAATGTTGGAAGATATAGCAAAGGAGCTTCCAATGATTATATACTCGTGCTCTGAAGAATTGTTTCTTTGGGAAATGATCAGGGTGACCCATTTCCATGAAGGTCTCTCTGCATTCATTGAAAGTTAATTCAGCCAGATCTTCTGGATCATTGTGACCCAGTCTTAATGCAGTTCTAATTGATTCTTCAGACACTTCAACCATTCTGTCTCTTGATACAAATCCTCAGAGAACTTTTCTTCCTTCATCATTTGCTTCAACTCTTGCTGTGTTCCAGAATTGTCTGATGAGTCTATCATAAATTACTGTCTGGTAACACATGGCATATACATATTTAGTTCTTAGAAGAAATCTGATCATTTCTTCATAAGATAAAGCATCTTGAACTTCTTCATTTAGCAATGCCACAATGTTGTGCTTTGGCACAAACTTTAGATCTGCCATCTGCAAAAGTTTAAAACAATGATATTAGACAATATATGAATTTTGAAGCAAATGTTTTAATGTGAGTTTAAAAATATAATGATTTAAGATATTATAAACTGATGTGTTAAAATGAATTTGAATTTTTTTAAAATCAACTTGAAATTTTAATTTTAAGTGTAAACACTTAAATTTTAATAAAAGATGAATTATCAAGATTGATTTTAATTGAAAAGTTAACACTTTAGTTTATTTTATCTTATATCATTCTATAAAACTCTTTAATTCCTGTAATGATGATTTTATTAATTAAAATTTATTTTCCATTATTATTTTTATTAAAAAAATCATGAATCTGTTCATCTTCTTCATCGAGTTCATTATCAACCATTACTGTTCATCGATGAACATGAACAGTGTCTTCAATCAAATGTCAGATTAAAACAAGTTTAACATAACAACATGATCGAAATCACATGACAAACAAGATTCAATCATCAATTTCACACATTTTTTCAATTTGAATGACTAAATCTGAGATTTTGACAAGTTTTAGGGTTAAACGACCGTACAGGAGTTGAACGCCTATCAAAAAATTTTCAGTTAAATCACAAATCAGATAAATGTGAATAATAAACTTACATTCACAATCACAAAAACACTGTCAATAATCTGTGATTTGAGCTTGAAATGATTTTAATCGAAGAAAGAGGGTTTGATGAGAGTTCGAATGGTCAGGGAGGTTTTAAGAGGGTTTTTGAAATGAGAATGAAATGAGATTCACAAGTGTGCTTTTTATACTAAGTAAAATTTTTAGACTTATGAGCACTGTTCAGTCGTTTAAGTACTGTTCAGACTCATTAGGTTTTAGAATTATGAGCACTGTTCAGTCGTTTAAGTACTGTTCAGACTCATTAGGTTTTAGACTTATGAGCACTATTCAGTCGTTTAAGTACTGTTCAGACTCATTAGGTTCTAAATTTTACTAAGTATTGGACATATGAGCACTGTTTAGTCATATGAGCCCAGCCGTATTAGAACTGTCCAGCCGTATGAGTACTGTTCAGTAGCATGAGCACTGTTCAGTAGTATGAGTACTGTTCAGTAGCATTAGCACTGTTCAGTAGTAAATAATGCTGAAATGCCCACACACCGACTTCTCAAAACATAACAACTGTTCATCCACAAAACAACTGTTCAGCCACATAACAACTGTTCAGCCACATAACAACTGTTCAGATGTTTTTGCACTTGTGTTTTTCAAATCTTTCACCTGCACACTGTTTAAACACATTAGTAATATTTCATACTAATATTTAAACAATATTGCATATTTTTTACTCTTCCCTCAAATTTACACTTTTGACCCTCAAAATTGAACTTTTTACAATTTTACTCTCAAAATTAAACTTTTTACATTTTGAACCTTCATTTTAGTTTCAGAACGAACAAACCAAATATTTCAAATTTTGTCTTCTTTTTAACTTCAAAGAAGCTTTTCCACTTGCTAAAAATTATGAGATCATTTTATCATAGATAAACACACATACTTTGAAATTAAAGCATCATCCTTTCAATTCAACATGATCATTTTGATTTTCTGAGAATATTCTTATTGGGTTATTACTCCCCCTAAACTTTTAAGTTCTTTTGCAAAACTTAGAAGTTTACTAACAGATCATAAGAATAGCACACTTAACATTGTTATATTACCTGCACACAAGAAAACATGCATAAAATCAAAATTAAATCAGAATGAAAATCTAATATTTACAATAGAATCATAGATTACAGTGAGATCATATTAGTAAAGATCAGAACATTAAAATAAAAAATTATGTGAATAGTCATAGACAATGATTAAATCCTGATCAAGTGTGTTCCAGGTCAGTGACATCACAGCAAAGGAGACACAAGATCTAAGGACAGAAAATGAGTGTTTTTGACATAAATTATCAGCTCACTTACTTTTTCAATTCTTGGATTGAGTAGGGTAGAATTATAAATGACAAGATGTGACTCATACCAAGACTTAGAGGATCAACTATCATCAAGACATGCAAGGAAGCACACATTCTGAACTTATTACCTAACAAATTTGCATAACCAGAGTTCATGTTACTTAATTGAATAGAGAATGATCATGGATAACCATTTGATCAACTCTAACCATCCATTTGAATGGGTTGTGCACATTGGCATCTTTTGCATCAAAGGAGAATATCCAGGTCTGTAATGACTTACAACAGAGGATATCTCAGCACTTCAGGTCTATGATGACTCATAACAGAGAAGTGAATGATGCTTGTAACAGATCTCATGATTAGTCACATTATCATCAGGTGTGAGTGGGGGTAGCTTAGCAAGCAGTCAATCTGATAAGCTAATACACCCAAAAGTACTTAGATGAATACACAAACAATCATAGAGATTTGGTGTAATCGCAAGAATTTACTTGTTCAGTATACTAGCATGATATGGTCGACACATCAGATCCTGATCATGTCAGACTTTATAAGCGAGTGAAGTATGCAACTGATCTTACTAATGTACTATCATTTCTCACATGAGGCAAACACAGATTCATTCCTAAAAAAATGAATTAAAAACTAAAAGAACTCTATTTTTGGAGTTTTTGATTTATATTTTTTTATTTGATTTTGGGAGTTTTCTAATTTTGTATTTTGTTTTTCTATAAAAGAAAGCACACACACACAAACAATCTGGCAAATAACTATGAAAAGTTACCCTTATGAATACCTGAAGATTGAGGAAAGTATTTTATCATGAAAAGATTCAAATTAGTAACCAGGTTTACACATGGTTAATAAGGCCAATTGACTCCACTAAATACTCAAACCTTCCTGGTAGAAAAGCTTTAGTAAATAGATCTGCCAACTGTTTTTCAGTTTCTATTTGAATCAAAATGATTAACCCTTTTTCAGAATTATCTCTTAGAAAATGATATCGAATTTCGATATGTTTTGTTTTTGAATGTTGAACTGGATTAGCTGTAATGAACATAGCAGTAGTGTTATCAATGTAAATGGGTGTTTTAAGGAAATTGAACCCATAATCTAGCAGTTGATTTTGCAACCAAAGGATTTGAGAACATCCTGCTGATGCAGCTATGTACTCAGCTTCTGCAGTTGAGATAGAAACATTTGTTTGTTTCTTACATTGCCATGAAACTAATCTGGGTCCAAGAAACTAACACCCACCAGTAGTAGATTTTCTGTCTAACAGCATCCACCATAATCACTATCTGTATATCCATGTAACTCAAAATTACCCTCGTAAGGATACCAAAGCCCTAAAGCTGGTTTACCTTTGAGATACCTGAATATTCTTTTGACAGCAATTAAGTGAGATTCTTTCGGGTCTGATTGATACCTTGCACAAACACACATAGCATACATGATGTCTGGTCTTGATGCAGTAAGATACATCAAAGAACCAATCATAGATCTGTATAGAGTTTGATCTACTGATTTTCTTTTAGGATCAGGCTCAATCTTGGTGTTTACGTCAGCTGGAGTTCTTATGGACTGATAATCATGCAGTTTGAATTTCTTCAAGAGTTTGTCAACAAATTTCTCTTGATTGATGAAAATACCATCTGCAGATTGTTGAACTTGCAATCCAAGGAAGAAATTGATTTCTCCCATAGAACTCATTTGAAAACGAGATTTCATGATTTCTTCAAATTCATTGCACAATGTTGGACTGGTAGAACCAAATATGATATCATCTACATACACTTGCACACATAAGAGATCACCATTATCCTTCTCTATGAATAAAGTTGGATCGATTTTCCCTCTAGTGTATCAATGTTGGATCAAGTGTTGAGATAATGTTTCATACCAAATTCTAGGAGCTTGATGTAGTCCATATAAAGCTTTGCTAAGCTTATACACATGACGTGGAAATTCTGCATCCTCAAAGCCCAGAGGTTGCTTCACATACACATCATCAGTGATTGGACCATACAAGAATGCACCTTTGACGTCCATTTGATACACCTTGAATTTTATGAATGATGCATAAGCCAGGAAAACCCGAATGGATTCGAGTCTTGCAACTGGAGCAAATACTTCATCATAGTCAATTCCTTCTTCCTGTGTGTATCCTTATGCAACAAGTCTTGCTTTGTTTCTTATAACAATGCCACGATCATCAGTTTTATTTCTGAACAACCATTTCGTGCCTATGGCATTTTCTCCTTCAGGTAATTCCACTAACTTCCACACTTCTTGTTTGCGAAATTGAAGAAGTTCTTCTTGCATAGCTTCAATCCAACCATTGTCCTGTAATGCCTCGGTGACATTTTTAGGAACAATATGAGAAAGAAAACAAGAGTATAAACAAACATTTGCATGTTCAGATTTACTCCTAGTAGTTCTTTCATTCAGAGGACCAATAATCTGTGATGTTGGGTGGTTCCTGTGGATACGAGATGTCGGTATCTCAGTTCCTTGAACATTAACATCAAGATTGGTTTGGTTCAAATTGGAGAGCTGTTGCAATAAGGTAGAAGAATGTGGAGTGAAATTTGGAACTTGAGTCGGTGAATTGAGAAAGTAATCAAGGTTACTATGATCAATTGCATCTCTAGAGATAGAAGATGTGCCAGACTCAGATTGTCCAATTTTTATACCATCATTAGGAATAGGTTGTGATTCTTCTTGATCTGCTGAAACTGAATGATCTGAAGCTGAAGTAGCATGAACATTGTCATTGAATTGGATTGTTGAATCCTTGACAAATGAGAAGAATGGATAATCTGGGCGAGCATCATCTGAGTCATCAGAATCTGAATCATCACTGAAAGATCCAAGATCTCCTCTTGAGTTCGTCTTACCTGTAAAATCATCAGATTGATTAAACAAGTTAGAATGAAGTGAGTTTGACAAAGAATCTATATCAAATAACCATGCAGGACCATTTGAAACTGATGGAAAAGAATGTTCCAGAAATTTAACGTTGAACGTTTCATTAATAGTGTTTGTCCTAGAGTTATAAACTCGATAGGCTTTGGAAACAGATGAATATCCAACGAAAAATCCATGATCAGCTTTTTCTTCAAATTTTCCTAAATGATCACTTGAGTTTAGAATCATAACTGGACAACCAAATGGTTTTAAAAAGTTGATGTTTGGTTTCCTGTCAAACATTAACTCATATGGAGTTTTCTTTTTATCTTTAACAAGTAAGATTCTATTCTGAACAAAACATGCTGTTGAGATCGCTTCGTCCCAGAAAGTGATTGGAATTTTGGCATCAGCTAACATAGACCGGGCAGCTTCAATCAGAGTTCTGTTCTTCCTTTCAGCAACTCCATTTTGTTATGGAGTTCTGGGAGCACTGAACTGATGAACTATCCCTTTTTCTGCACAAAACAAATCAATGTTAGCATTTTTAAATTCAGTTCCATTATCACTTCTTATTATCTTTACTTTTTGTTCAAGTTGATTTTCAACTTTATTAATGAATTTTTTTAGAAGATCTGCACTTTTAGATTTAGCATGAAGAAAGAAAACCCATGAAAATCTTGTATAATCATCTATGATGACTAAACAGTATGATTTTCGACCAATACTCCTAACATTAGTTGGTCCAAAAAGGTCCATATGTAACATCTAGAGTGGCTTGGTGTTTGAGTTTATCAGCTTGGACTTATAAGACGCTCTATGTTGTTTTCCCTTTAGACATGCTGAGCAATGATCAGTTGTTGAAAACTTCTTGGAAGGAAGTCCAATAACATGATTTCCTGCTACAAGCTTGTTCATGTTTTTGAAGTTTGAATGACCGAGTCGTCTATGCCAAAGCTGGCTTTCATCATTTGATGCTTTAGCAATCAGGCAAGTTGTTTCTATTGCAGGATCCACTTGAGACATATCCAGTTTGTATACATCTCTGTCCCAGGAGCTTTAACTATCACCCAGTCATTGCTAATCTGAAAACCTGGTTTCAAGACATAACAGTGAGATTCATAAAAAGAACAGAATAAGATTTGTCACAAATTTGTGATACACTTAGAAGATTAAAGTTCAACTGCGAACAGAAGTTGACTTTATCAAAACTGATAATCCCATTAGACACTGTTCCCTCTCCTGTTATCTTTCCACCTGCATCACCTCCAAAAGCAACATGAGTACCATTTTTTAACTTAAAATCTTGTAGCAAGGCTTGATTGCCTGTCATATGCCGGCTACACCCACTGTCAACATACCATGAGTTTATGGTCTCCGCGGGCGTACCTGCATTCAAAAATATTTAATGTGAGTTAGTAACCCAAGTCGAGATGGTCTTGGGCTTGCCAAATTTATCAACAATTGTAAATTGTTTGAAATGAAGTTTGTTGACATCAGGTTTCTTTGAAAATTTTGGATTTTCAAATCCTTGTTTGAAAACATGTTGATTATCTTTTTGTTGTTTTGTTCTCAAAACATTATATCTGTTTTCAAGATAATCATCAAGAAATCTTGAATCATTTGAGAATGTTCCTTTGTTTATTCTCACAGATCGTGGAATAAACTTTTCTTGATTGTATTGCTGTGATTTGACAAAGTGTTGATTATCATAATCAGAATTGTTTCTTTTGAAAGATCTCAGACCCAAGGAAGGTTGTTGTTGTTGTGAATACTTAAACCCAATATTCTGATTTCTTTTAAAATGTGAGTTTACAAATCCTTGATTACTGAATTCCTTCCTTGAAGAGTTCTTTCTAAAGTAGCAATCATTTGTATTATGATTTCTTTCATCACACAAAGCACAGTATTTGTTAAAGTAACATTCAGCTGTTGTGTGATTTATCATATCACATATGTAGCAATACTTATTAAATTAACATTCTGAAATGTCATGATTGTACATGTCACATATATCACAATACTTTTCAGAATGTTTGAACAACATTTTGTTAACCCTTGAAATAGAAGCAACATTTGATTCTTGTTTGAATTTAGGATTAGGCAGATTATTCTGTTGTTTCTTTGGTATGAATTTGGTCATTTGATTTTTAGGATTTTTCTTTTGAACTTGAACACACTTCTTTGACTCCTTTGATTCAAATCTTTTATGCACAGCGGAAGTCTTAGGACCTGAACTTGTTTTCAGATCAGAGTTAGATTTGATCTTTGGTTTAGGTGTCATTTTTGTATTGGTGTTCATGTCAAAAGTTCCTGCAGACACAAACTTCACAGGTTTAATTTAGTATTGTTCTGTCACTGATTGATTGATTCAGCTTTCTTAGCTTTTGCAGCTTGTCTTCTTCTTTGATTTCTTAATCTGGATGATGTTTTACTTGCTTTGAAGTTTAGTTGAATCTTAAGAAGATTACTTTTGACACTCTTTATATTCATTTAGTTCATTTGAACTTGAATCATCAGAAAAAGAATTATCTATTTTAACCTCTTCACATTTTCCTTTCAGTTTGTTATTGACATCAGTAGATTTTTTACTCTTTTGTTCATTTTGTTCAATAACAGTTTCACTTTTTGGTACAAACAGTTTCTTTTGCATTTGTTGAGGTTCATAAGATTTGACTTTGATTGGATGACCATTTTTAATCTTTTCTGAGTCAGTTTCTTCATAAACTTCAACATTTTTCTTTTTAAAGTTCTTTTGATCTTGAAACTCTTTAAGTTTAGCTTTGTTTTCTGGTAAATGATCATGAGTATTGAAATTCTCTGGTAATGTGTTTGAGATTGATTCAGGCATAGGTTCATGTGTGAATCCTAGTCCAGTTTTATCTTCGTCATTTCTTCCATTCACCAGTTGCTCAATAATTTTCTTTGAGCTTTTAACTTTGGCTAAATCTATTTGAGTTGCTGCATGTGCCAATTTTTCTTGTTCAAGTGTTTTGTTCATCTCTTCAAGTTGTTTCTTTACAAGTTCAAGTTCTTTAAGAGTTTTGTTCCATGAAGCTTGAAGAGACATTATCTTTTCATCAGCAATTTTGTGGTCTGATTTTAGCTTATTGTGCTTTGTTTCTTCTTGTTTAAGCTTGTCACAGATTTTGAATGAATATGTTATGTAGTGTTCAACCTGTTCAAAACATGCTTTTGTGCACATTTTCTCTCTCACTTCCACTGGTATTTCAGGACAAGAGTTTGAAGATTCAGTATCAGAAGATGAGGTAACAACCTTTGGTTGTTCTGATTGAGCCATAAGAGCAACTTCTTCAGTGGTATCTTTTGGATCTGATTTGTCGCTCCAATCATACTCTTCTTCTTGATCTGATTCATCATCCTTCTTAGGATCTTTATCTTCAGACCAGTCTTTATCATCAACTTCAGCAACTAGAGCCCGATTAGCAGTGAGATCAGCAGTAAACTGTTCTGCGTATGCACTCCAGTCATAACCATCTTTGATGTTTACAACCAGTGCCTTCTTTGATTCCTCACTATTCTTTTCTTCTTCGGGTTCTGGCATAGGTAGGCTTTGGTATGGCTTTTGGAATGTCTTGTTAGCCTGTTGCTGATATTTCTTGCCATTTGAGCTGCCTTGACCATTTCCTCCTTGGTTTCTTGGAGCTTTACATTCTCTTGAAAAATGACCATAGCTGTTACAGTTAAAGCATCTGGATTTTGATTTATCAAACCCAACAGTTTTGTTTACACTGGGTTTGTAATTTCTGTTAGCATAAGAGTGCTTTTGTGTCCTGTAAGCTATCATGACCATTTGCCAGTTAAGATCCATTTCTTCTACATCATTAGGATCCATTTCAAACAGACTTGTAGAACTAGCTCCACTTGAGTCAGATGACTGCCTTGATAAGCTTGAAAGCTTGCCATGAAAGCTGTGAAAGCAGTTTTTGACTCTTCATCTTGTAAAAGAATGTTAATCACATCTTTCACTTTGCTTGGATTGGGAGAGTTTGAGGAGGATGGCATCTCAATTGAAGATTTAGACATTTGAGCTTTAGGAGGTGACTGTGGTTGTGGTTGAGTAGAGTAAGTAGGTGTACTGGTGAAGAATCCTGCTCCCACAAATAAATCTCCTTCATCTTCAGGAGAGATCTGATCTTTTGCAAGAAAGGCATTTTCTACAGTATTTGCTGGAGAAGCAACATACTTATATTGAGATGTTGATGCATGTCTATCATTGTTTCTAGAGCTTTCATCAATCTCAACAGATTCAATCTTAGCAATAAGAAGATCAAGATCCATTGGAAACTTTTCAGTATGTTTCAACAAAGTAACAGTCTGTTTCCATGATGATGGTAGTGCATTTAGAAGTCTGTTATTGAAGTCTTCAAGATCATTCTTGATTCCCTGAGTAGACATTTCTGTAGTGAGTTGCACAAATCTGTTCATCATCTGATTTATTGTTTCTCCTGAGATGTGCTCAAATAGTTCCAATTGCCTTTTCAGTTTTTGCTTTTTCAGATCTTGAATTTCTTTCCCTCCTTCACAGATAACCTTCAGTGCTTTGTACATAGTATATCCAGTTTGATAGTTTTCAAGTCTGGATAGTACTTCCAAAGGTAGCCCTTTACACATGAGAGAATAAGCTTTGACATCATTTTTCACCTTCTTTACGTCTTCTCCATGTAGGTTATCTTCTGGATATGGTTCTTGTGTATCTTTTGTATACACAAAGCCTTTGTCTGGACCATCAGTAGTCACAGGAATGTAAGGTCCCTTTTCAATTGATTTCCAAAGATCAGTGTCTATGGAATTCAAGTGATGTTTCAGCCTAAGAGATCAGTTTTTAAAATCAGCTCTATTTTTAAGTTTTGAAACTCTATTTTCAGAATCTTCTGATTTTGCCATTCTTATATTTTTGTTGTTTTTCTAAGCTTTTGAATTAAGAAAAGATTAAAAAAAATATTTTTGGATTTTTGAATTTTTGAAAAAATTTCTAAGTGTCAATGATGATAAGTCTGAACAGTGGTTATAAGTCCCAACAATATGAAACGTCCCAACAGCTGATAAGTCTAAGGGATTGCCTTAGAAAATTTCTAACACAAGTGTTAGAAGTCCAAACAGTAGTGAAACGTCTTCACAGTAGAAACTATCGCACAGTGGTTATACATCCACACAGTGGTTATACTTCCACACAGTGGTGGTATTCCCAAACCAGTGAAACTTCCACAGTGGTTATAAGTCCACACAGTGGTTATACGTCCAGGGGTAAAAAGTCTGAACAGTTGAGAAAAGGCTAAACAGTTCTCAAACGCCTAAACACTTAGGCAAATTTCAGCATTTTCCAGCCCTAATACGACACATTCATCTTGTTCTTATGAATGTAACGAACTCTGAAATTTCGAAATCCTTCAATTGTTGGTGAATTGAACTGAAACTTTGCAATTAGTTCATTATGATGCCGATAATCAATCTTCTAACATCAATTTCAGTAATTATCAACAATTTTCACTCAATTTCAGAAATCACAGTTCGAAAACTCAAGAACAACTTTCCGAACACTTTATCACTGGTTTACTCAATTTTGATGTGATATACTGCAATTTGTGATTCAAATCATGTTTCTGATGATGAAACACAACTCTAATTCACAATATTTCACTTGAATTGTCAATCTATTACAGATTTCAGTGGATTTTTGAAGTTTCTATCTTCGACAGAACCTTCAAAAACACTCAACCGAAAGCTCTGATACCAATTGATAGGATCAATTAGAGCAATCTGTAACAAATTATATGAACAATTCAAAGAAATACAAACAATTGTAATCAAATAAAGCAATATCAACAAATTCAGAGTTCATTGATAGCAAAGACGATTACAAGAGTTAGAAAGCAGTACAAAATGATACGACTACGGAAAACTACTCTAGTCTAAGCTATTTATACAATGAAAAAGAAAAAGACTATCAACTTACAATTTCAGTCCCTATACTAAGGCAAAATTGTAAAATAAGACTAATGTTAATCTTTTAAGAGGACTAACAGGGAGACATCATAGCTGAGCATGCACGTTCAGATATTGAAGAAGCTATGGATGTGGTGGATCATCTTGTGGAAGAAGAGTTGAATGCTACAAACTCAGAATCTCCAGTTATTGAAGAGTCTGACTCTGCTTTTATGGCTGATTCGTCCATTTCTGCACAGGTATACTCTAAAGATGAATTATTTGATAAACATGCTAGTGCTGAATGTGATAAATTTAGAGAAAGCATTGACTTAAAATTTTTTAGGTTATTAGAACACAATGATAATCTGGTAAATGATTTAAAACTGTGCACTGACGCAAACAATATTTTAAAAAAAGTGAGTGCAGTTTTAAGGAAAAGATTAAACTGCTAGGGAAACAACTAAGGGAAACTGAGGTTGTTGCCCTAAATCAATCAAATGACATTAAGTTCTATCTAACCACTTTAGAGGAAACTAAAAAAAAAAGCAGTGTTGCAAGTCGAAGTTGAATCTTTAAAACAAAAACTACATAGTGTAGCAAGTTCCTCTCACATAGTTCAAACTTAGTGAAAGAACGAAATGGTGGGGAAGGTCTGGGTTATAAAGTAGTACCACCACCACATGCAATCCTTTTAAATATTAAATGTAAACCAATAAATAATAACTTGGTTAAGGATCATGTGGTGCCACTCCTCTGGTCAGTGAACCAGAGTCCACAGGTAAAACTATGCAGTCTGCCACTAAACAGAAGACTACTACTTCGGGATTGAAAGATAAAATGCTTCAAGAGGATTTGTGCGTTAAAGTTGAACAGGATAGTGTTGGGTCGGGTACATAAAAAACTACGTCAGAACCTAAGAAATCTAAACCAACAAACCCTAAATGTGTAAATCATCAAAATCCTGGTAAAAAGAAAGAAAAATATGCTCAAAATGTCAAAATAATTAAATTTGTTAAAGAAGGTGAAGCATCTAAGCAGGATAAGACACAGACCAGCTCTCGACCAGACTCAACCCCTCACAGAAGATCTCCCCAACCTGTCGAAGGGAGATCCTGTTATAATTGTGGAAAACGATGACATATTTCTCCAAATTGTTCTCATTATCAGACACCCAAAAGAAAAATTGAGCTTTTTGATGAAAACCCAAGATTTTTCAAAAATAGATCTAATCTCCTCCAAGACACCAAAGTCCACACAGACAAGCTCAAAGCAAAGCTGTGTTGCCTAAGGATAAACCTAGGACTATTAGTGAACCAAAAGTTCATACCATAAGCCAGTCGTCTGTTTACCACAAATAGGCCATACACAAAACTAGTTTATGGAAAGAAAAATCAAGTAACGTGTCTGACAGTGAGGACAAGAATAAGAAAGATGTGTCCTCTTCCTCTAAAGGTCAGTGTGTTGAATTCATGATGTGTGATATCTCTAGGAAACCCAAGCCAGTAAAGGCTTGGGTCCCCAACCTGAACTAATCATTTTCCTTCTTTGTGCAGGTTGTCCGCTACAGCGCTATCACTAATACCTGGATTATTAATAGCGGGGCTTCCAGGCACATGACCGGGAATTCGTCCCTCCTTTTCACATCAAGCAAATTAAAGGAGGATATGTATCGTTCGCAAGCAACAAAGGAGGTTATATCACCGCTCAAGGTGAAGTGGGAAACAAGAAGGTAAAGTTTGGCAAGGTAAACTACATTCAGCAATTGCAAAACAACTTGCTATTTGTCTCCCAAATTTGTGATAAGGGATTTAAGGTTGTGTTTGACAATAAGAAGTGTTACATACTTAAGAAGGAGTATATTATCCTGGAGGAGCAAGTGCTAATGTCGACTTCAAGATATAACGACTTATATGTCTTGGACCTATCAAAAGCATCCACTACTGAGTCTACTACTCAGTGCTTCTTGTCAAAAGCAATTGAAAGGGACTCAGTTTCCAGGCATAGGAGA
Source organism: Flaveria linearis (assembly GCA_024085815.1). Taxonomy (NCBI): domain Eukaryota; kingdom Viridiplantae; phylum Streptophyta; class Magnoliopsida; order Asterales; family Asteraceae; genus Flaveria; species Flaveria linearis. The sequence continues at coordinate 13,307,630 of CM044016.1, read as the reverse complement.
ATGGGACACATCAATCCCAGGAAGATGAACCATTTGGTTCAGAATGATCTGGTAGATGGAGTTACTATCAAGAACTTCCAGCTTCCAGACTTCTACATAGCATGCAAGAAAGGGAAACAGACAAAGAAGTCTCACAAGTCAAAGAAAGTTCATTTTATTGAGATTCCTCTTGAGCTTCTATATATGGATCTATTTGGCCCTGTCAGCATAAAGAGCATTGCTGGTGATTGGTACTGCTTTGTGGTGACCTATGATTACTCAAGATTCTCTTGGGTGATGTTTCTGAAAGTGAAGTCAGAGATTTTTGAATCACTGAAACATCTAGTTACCACATTGGAGTCACTCTACAAGCTGAAAGTTAGGAAAATACGTTCAGACAACGGGACAGAATTCAAGAATCAGTGGATGGAGGCATTCTGTCATGAGAAAGGGATTGTTCATCAATTCTCTTCTGCCTACACTCCATAGATGAATGGAGTTGCTGAACAGAAGAATAGGAGCTTGATAGAAACAACAAGGACAATGCTAGCTGACTTAAAACTGTCAGTTCAATTCTAGAACGAGGCAATGGCTAATGCGTGTTATACTCTAAATCGGGTATTAGTGGTCAAGCGTCATGGAAAAACTTGTTATGAGTTGCTCCAGCAACGTAAACCCAACTTGGAGTATCTGGAACCATTTGGCGCACCCTGTATGCTGCTAAAGAAAAATCAGACTGGGAAGTTCTACGAGAAGGAAGAAGAAGGTATCTTCCTTGGATACAGTATACCAGACAAAAGGGTTTACAATAACTCAACTAGTCAGGTAGAAGTGTGGTGCAATGTTGATGTACAAAGATACACCACCCCCTGCGGGAAAAGGACCTTCCTTTTTCTTTGACTATGATGGATTTTTTAAATCCTTCAATCTACCTTCTTTCCATTCTGATGATGTGTTGGCTACTCACATGATGTGCGATGTTCTTAACACTCCTACTCGAGAGTCGACATCATTGGCTCCATTAGAAGGTTCTACTAGCTCTTCAGGGGAAGAACTAGAAATAAGTGATTCCTCTGATGATGAAGATGATGAACCTGAAAATATGAACCAGGAGGAATAGGTTCCCACTGCTGAAAGTACACCTGCAGCTGATCCTGAAGTAAGTAGAACTTCTGAACCCAGTCCTTTAACAGCCACAAAAACTGAACCTGTGATTCCAAACTTGGATGATGAAGTAGCAGTTCCCACAACTCCTGGTACTCTGATCAACATGCCTTAAAGGATGAGACATGGGTAGCTGCCATGCAAGAAGAACACCAACAGTTTAAGAAGTTAGGTGTCTGGACACTTGTCGACAGACCAAAAGGTGCAAAAGTGATTGGCACTAAGTGGGTTCTTCGGTGTAAGAAGGATGACCAATGGGTTATAATCAGAAACAAGGCTAGGCTGGTTGTTCAAGGGTTCAGGCAAGTCGAAGGAGTTGACTACAATGAAGTGTTTGCACTAGTGGCCAGGATGAAAGCAATTAGAATCTTCCTAGCCTATGCACCCTTTATGCAGATCAAAGTTTATCAATTAGATGTGAAAAATACATTCCTTCATGGTGAGATCCGTGAAATAGTGTACGTCAGTCAACCCGAAGGATTCGAGGATCCTTATCATCGGGATAGAGTTTATAAACCATACAAGGCATTGTACGGGCTCTATCAAGCCCCTCGAGCCTGGTATGAGAAACCCTCTACTCATCTGCTGAAACATGGATTTCGCAGAGGTGTAGTTGACTGCACATTGTTCATTAAGGAAAAAGATGGTGATTTACTATTGGTGCAGATATACATGGACGACATAATCTTTGGTTCCAAAAACAAAGCATTATGTAAAGAATTCGAATCTGTGATGAAGCTGAGTTTGAAATGAGTGCCATGGGAGAGATGAAGTTCTTTCTTGGTTTACAGGTTGATCAGACACTAAATGGAATCTTCCTACATCAAACAAGATATGTTAGAGATATCCTTAGTCGGTTCGACATGGAGAATGCAACAGTTGCAGGTACTCCACTTGTCACGAATCATGATGTGGCACCCGACGAAAATGGTGATCTGGTTGATGCCACTATGTATCGAGGAATGATCGGATCTCTCATGTACCTCACAGCTTCTCGTCCTGATATTATGTACGCCACGTGTCTCTGCTCTAGATATCAGGCCAAACCAAAAGTAAATCATCTGATTGGGGTTAAAAGGATCTTTCGTTATCTGAAGGGTACTCCAACGCTTGGGTTGTGGTATCCTCATGATGATGACTTTGAGCTAACTGCGTATAGTGACTCAGATTATGGTGGTTGCAAGATGAATTATAAGTCAACATCTACGGGATGTCAGTTCTTTGGAAGACGATTAGTCACCTGCAGTGTAAGAAGTAGACATCTGTTGCTCTGTCAACATGTGAAGCTGAATACGTTGCTGCGGCAAGTTGATGTTCACAAATCATCTGGATTCAACAGCAAATGCGAGACTACGATTTGAAATTCTCTAACACTCCTATATTTGTTGATAATTTTACTGCTTTTGCTGTCACCAAAAATCCTGTCCAACACCCCAAAACTAAACACATCAGTATTAAATATCACTTTATACGTAACTATTTTGAAAAATAATTAATCGATGTTGTTAAAATAAACACGGATTTCCAACGCGCCGACCTCTACACAAAAGCTTTTGATAAACCTCGATTTCATTATCTATTAGAGGTCAATGGCATTAAAAAGAAAGATGATGTGATTCCAGACGAATCAAGTTCATAGTCCATCTCTATGTTTTATTTTTTAATTTTATTTTTCTTTATTTTATTTTATTTTTTTCTGTCTTTAAAAAATTCAAAAACACAAAAAGATTTTTGGTTTTAGAATTTTAGGGGGAGAATAGTTTTAGTTTCGGTAGTTAGTATTTAATTACTCAAAAAAAACGGGGGCGGGCAGATAAGATGAAAAGCAAAGACATCAAATCGGTGAAATCGATTCAAGATTATGAAAAATGATAGTACACAGGCATCGAATTGTTAGGGACACCAAAAAGATTTAAATGTTCTAAATTGTTATATTCAAAGCTACAGAAAATTATAAGTCTAAGAAGTCAAAGCCTGATGAGTTGAAAAATGATAGTAAGCTAGTCTGCTACTGTGGTTACATAAAGAAAGTACATCTAGGGGTTGCTAGTCTATTATATGATGTGTCGGTAGATTCAACACAATAGACTAGTGTACTTCATTGGTGAATAAATTAAAACTAAATCATTTAACAGGCTGTGGGTGTCCATCTCATCCCTGGTTAACACAATCAATGGATTTCGGATAAGGGGTGAAGAGCAAAATGAACACCACAAATGTGTGCGGACGACCATAATATTGAGCAAAATGCATGAAAAATGTGAAACGAAATCAAGCTAATAACTAATGTTGTTGGTGCATTATATGTAAAATAAAATTGTTGTAACAAGAAGATAGGTTGTGTGCCTCTCTGCTGTGCGATGGCACTGACCTGAGGATAAGCACAATCTAAATATTCTAGAATTCTTTGTTGTTTGCGCCTCTCTGTTGTGCGATGGCACTGCCCTGAGGCTTGGCATCTCTTTAAAAGCTCTTAGAATAGTTTCTTCTTGTCAAAAACCCGTAGACCACTCAAAATTCTCCTGAGAAAAGTTGATTACTATATAAGTGTGGGATCCACAAATGTTTGTTGAAATAATAAACCTAAATAATCACCAATGTATATCAAAAATCTGTGTATGGATTTAGGAGGACAAATATACTGACAATCATCGTGGCAGCATTCCCCGATGGTCAAAATTAATGTGTACTACATAACAGCTCTAGCATGATTTCCTATTAGTGCTCCTGACTCTTAGATGAATAAGACTCTGTGATTGGTAAATATCACGTTCTCTGTATCTGTAAAATATAAAAGGTTCCAAATGATTATGTTTATGCTTGTATGATTCCATAAGAATCTTTCTAGATCAGATGAAAATGCTTAAAGCTGTTCTGCTCAGGGGGAGAAATCATTTAAGGAATGTCAAAATGTTTTCAACCCACCTTAAATGAAAAATACAAAAAGATTGTCTAAATTTAGTTTGTTTAAAGTTTTTCTTAGTTTTAGTTATGTTTGTATTGAGTTGATGTCGGACTACGTAACAAGAGGAAATCTGTGAATGTCACAAAGTGAACCTAACGTTATCAGATAAAAGCTTGTTTCTGAGCTGGTAAAAGGATCACGTCTGAGGTGATCATAATGGTTTTAAAATAAAAGGATCACGTCTGAGGTGATCATATGGTTTTAAAATAAAAGGATCACATCTGAGGTGATCATAAGGTTTTAAAGTTAAAAGGATCACGCCTGAGGTGAACAAATGGTTTTCAAGTAAAAGGATCATGTCTGAGGTGATCAGACAATTTTTATTAAAAGGATCACGTCTGAGGTGATCAAAAGTTTTCAGTTAAAAGGATGTCTGAGATGATCAATGGTCATAATGTCATATATCAAATTCAAGTTTTTGAAAGGTTGGGAAAAGTGAAGTCAAACTCATAAGTATGATCCAATCGCACGATTGGATCATAAGTATGGACCAATCGCACGATTGGACCATAAGTATGAACCAATCGCACGAATGGACCATGAGTATGAGCCAATCACACGATTGGACTATGAGTATAGGTCAAAGTATACGATTGGATCATAAGTATGAACCAATCGTATGACTGGCTGAAGAAGACTAAGTCAGTCGTATGACTGAACCTCAGTCACACGAATGAATCATGCGTATGGGTCTAGTAACACGACTGAAACACAAATAAGTATAAAAGGGGCTCAGTCGGTCGTAGCCCATCACTTGATTTCAAAAAGCCCTCCAAAACCGCCAATTACATACCCACCCTTTTTCAAATTTTTCTTCGTTATTGACTGATTCTTGCCTTATTAACCGATTACTTTCCATCTACAGGTATACTGAGACTGAAAACATGTGAAATAACAACGTTAAATCGATCCAACATGTCCGAATTACTTAAGACAAGGACCAAGACAATAAACCCTAAAATAGAACACTAAAATGAACCTAAACATGCATTTATAAGATAATAAGTGTAAAATCGAGTCCATACACATCTAATGAATCCAAACTTGATATGTAAATGACTGATTTGACAATGATTCAAAATTTTGGACTCGAACAGTAGGGTATACGAAAGGACATACGGATGAACTTCGGTCACACGATAGAGCCAGGCGCACGATTCAATCGCACGATTGAATCAATCGGTGACTCAGTCGCACGACTGACTCAACCGCATGTCATGACATACGACTAAGTCCAGTCGAAGGCTTAATCGCACGACTGAGTTTAGTTGTATGGTTCAATCATACGATTGAACCAGTTGGGTAAAACCTGTTCTAACTCAAAACGGATCTAACGTGTTTGTTACTTGTGTTGCGGCAAAATGGCTGACAGATGGACTATGAGTACCAAGCACAACATTTGTGCTTACCTCGACTCTACTTCCTGGAACGCTTCAGAGTTCGCTAGGATCATTGCTTTTCTTCAATGATCGAGGATCTACAGAGCCATTTCTACTCTGTGTACACCTTATCGCTCATTGCAGCAGATATTCTAGGAGAATGCTATTGTAGAACACTCAGTTGAGCCATACCGGATCCAAAGTTCTATCTTCGGCCAAGACATTGACATAGGGAAAGACGACTTCCGGAGGGACTTGGACTTGGGTGAGGATGGAGACTACCCAACCAAGCTACATCCCCTAACTATTCGGGATGTTTCTTGAGGATCAAGTACGCCGGAGACATCAATGTCGGCGTGCTAAAGAAGAGTAACATGTGCCCACAGTTCAAGTATCTGGCACATGCGATCCTCAAGTGCATTGCCTTCCGGCATAGAGGATTTGACGAGATGAGCGATCAAATCCAGAATGCATTCGTTGCACTGGTACTAAACCATCTGTTCAGTTTCTCGCGGATGTTCTTCACTTACCTGACGGAGAACATAGAGGCAAAGGGTAAGGAGGGCTTCTATATGTACCCAAGGTTTATCCAGATGATTATTGACGAGAAGCTTCCTCAGTTGCCCAAAGAGAAGGATGATGAGGTAGTCCTAGAGGTGATGGATGACACTACCCAAGGAAGGATGAAGGTTTACCGGGGGAAGAAGGTGAAGCCCCCGGTCAGGAGGTTATTTGGCCATCTGGCCAACATCAACTACGTGGCACCCGCTCGAAAGAAATGGCGCCACGATGACAGTGATTCATACATTAAGCCTATCATGGTTCAAGATGACGACGACAATAATGATGACCAAGATCATGGTCAGGGTGGTGGAGACGACGGCTCTAGTCAAACACGAGCCACCGACACATCTATTATTCCTCCACCACCTTAGTAGAGTGGCGCATCAGCACCTGGTGGATCTGAGCAAGCTGCTATCCACCAGGACTCTCTGATTGATAAAGAAGAAGAGTCTGATGATGAGCCTCTCACTCGAAGAGTAGGTAGCAGGGTGGTTGCTACGGAGAAGGGAAAAGAGGCGGTGGGCGGACGCCAAGCTGGTTCGGAGGGTGGTGACACTGATGTCATAGATCCTTCATATACCTCCGACCAGCCTATGAGCTTAGGGGGAACCCTAATTGCCAAGGGTTCCAGGAGGAATGAATGGCACAACCCTTTGTCAAGAAGGGCAAGAGGCAGAGATTTGTACTTGTCAGTTCTTCCACCACTGCAACCACCACAGCCATAACCACCACCACAGCCACTGACACCACCACTACCATACCATCCACCACACATATATCCACATCCACCTCTCCCACTATGCCCAAAACAGTTCCACCACCAACCATGCCCACTCCTACTCCTATCTACACTACATCCACCACTGCACCTTCTACTATCCAAGCTGACACATCTTCCTAGTTCCCACCTCCATAGAGCTCTACTCTACCTACCGTTGGGTTAGATGAACAGTTGGCCAGCCTAAAACGATTAGTGCTGGAGGTGTTGGCAACCGATGATATGAGGGCCAACCAGCTAAACCAACTAATGGCAGTTAATGCAGCACAGGGCAAGCAGATTGCCAAACTTACTGAGACGAACGAAGATCATGAGAGAGCTTTAGTTCAAGCTCACACTGCCCTGTAAGCTCAAAACGATCTAGTGCTTGCATCTGCCAAGAGGATTAATGAGTTAGAGAAGCAGAATAAGAAGATGATGTTGAGGCTGAAGGGCATGAAGAGTGAGCCTCTCAAGATAAAGGGTGATGGAGACAATGATGGAGATGATGATGATGATGATTCGAGCAAATATGAATCAGATGAAGAAGGAGATGATGAGGAAGCTGGAGGTAGCGGGAAGGAAAAGAAGGGGGATGATGATGATGAGGATGATCAGGTAGGTGATGCAACTGCATCAGCCTCGACCCCATCAACATGGGAGAGGCGGACCAAGAGAAACCAAGATCAAGGGGCCTCGTCCTCAGCTCCTCAAGCTGAAGAGACACACGATGAAAGGAAAAGTAATGCTTAAATGTTTATGTATTTGAAACTTTTGTACTTGAAATATTTATTACATTAATGTAATTTATGAAAATTTGTGTTTGATGTCTTTGATAAATGATTAATTAAACATTGTTGGTTGTGTAATCGAACAGATACAACTCAACATACCGATGACTATGATATTGCTCCCCTTCAGTAAATCAAGACTCAACTCATAATGATTCTTGATTTGCAAGGGATAGTAAGACGGTCTGTGAGTTATACTCAAGAGGGGGAGAAATCATCCACGACCTGACTGATGAGCAGCTCGCAGATATGTTCAGACTAAATCCATACGAGCTTGTCAAAGATGCTCCTAAGGTCGACGTTGTTAGTGACGAAGAGCTACAAGGTGTGGATGAGATCGAGATAGAAGACGTCAAATCAAAGTATTATCCAGAGTACACTAACCCTGAGGGTAATGTTATCCCCGACTTGGGTGAAACATTTGACAGTAATACTTTTGGAACACTTGATGAGAAAGTGAAAGAGAAAGAAAAAGAGGTAGTAAAGCCTAAGCCACAGACACTGATGTTGATATAAAGAAGGCTGAATGGGCAGCTTGTTTAAAAGAGATTAGAGCCCAACATGAACCTCCAAAGCCAAATGCCTACACCAAACTGTACAAGGTTAAGAGTCATCAGAAGGTGTCAGGAAAAATTATCAGTTGGGCCTATTTTGGAGATTTAGAGGTATATGCCATGAAGCGGGAGAAGGGGATTGAGTACTTCAGATTTCCACACGATCTGAAGACTCTTCCTGGTTTTGAGCTGAACAGGTTAGCCTGATTAGACCTTTTGTATGCCAACCCGAGGAAGATGTCGGGCTGGTTCGAGATGGCACTAAAGAGAGAATACCATACCAGACGGGTAAACTTCAGACCTCAATAACCTAAGATGTTCGTACATAAGACTGAAGTTGACCCTAACACTGGGAAGCCGAAGGTAGCGCTGAAGTGGAGTCCCCCACACACAATGTCTAAGATCCCAGTGGAGTCCCCCACACACAATGTCTAAGATCCCATTGCGGGAGTTGCTTCAGGACTTCATTCCATACTTCAAATGGTGGTATTACGACTAGAGGACGGGGGAAGCGGTCATAGTGTTGAACAAAGAGGGTAAAATAGAGACTATCAGGGTATTTGACCCAATGTGGCTCACTAACTTGTCTGCTAAAGATGTTTACACATTGTACAAGTGGCCACTGTTCTATGACACGCAATGTACAAGTGGCCACTGTTCTATGACACGCAGGATATTGTACAAGCTCTCCAATTCTAACACGTCATAAGACTCTGCTTTACATTCGAGATACACGCAGGAGTCACAAAAGAGGAGAAGTACAAGAAATTCCAAGAATATGTGAAGAATGCTAGACAATAGGATAAACTAGGTCCAAGAGGGAGTTTGTTAATACATTATTCCTAGTTTATGTTCTTCAATGTAAAAGTCTTTCATTTCTTACACATATGTATGGAAAATATTGAATGAAATATGATATGCTTTTGATGTTTAATTGTCTTTGTTTATATCATATTCGTATTGTAATTGGTATTACTTATATTGATGAACATTATATATAGGTTTAGGTTGTTGTACATCGTTCTGAGTTAATAATGATTCAGAAATGTGTTCAACTTAGTCAAGTGGTTATTCATGCTAATGGACCATACTTATGGACCATACGCACGAATAAACCATACTTATGGACCAGTCGCACGACTGAACCAGGAGACCGGATCAGTCGTATAACTGAGACATAAGATTGACTCAGTCGCACCACTGAACCTTCAGTCGTGCGTATGAGTCAGACGCATGAGTCAGTCACACGACTGAACCATGCTGATGGTTCAGTCGTACGAATGGACACTGGAAACCTATAAATACCACATAATTCATGGAAAAACATAACACTTCGAATACTATCATACCCTAGCCGTCTAGAGCATCTCAAGTTGTCCATCCAAGTTCATAGTTCATTCCTGATCGATTTCAACTCGTTCTTAACATTTGTTTCATCGTTAGATCGATCAGGTTGTTCGTTCTCACTGATTGGATCACCAATCAAATAGAATTATGCAGTATTTGATCTGGTCTCACGCAGAACCCGTTAGTACTCCGTATGAAAATGCAGAACCCGTTAGTACTCCGTACGAAAACGGTCCTAACACTTTGTACATTGTATATCTAGTTTGATAACACTCCAATCTTGTCAAGACCTCCAAAGGTAAACCCTTACACATCATTGAGTAAGCTTTTATATCATTCTTGATATTCTTTAAATCATCACCCATAAGCCCATCCTCAGGATATGGTTCTTGAGAGTCCTTGGTATAATTCGTCTGTCAGGACCATCAGAAGTGACTTGGATGTGTGGTCCTTTGTCAATTGATTTTCATAAATCAGTATTAATAGAGTTCAAGTGATGCTTTAGTCTGAGAGACTAGTTTTTGAAATCAGCTCTGTTCTTCAACTTTGGAACCCTATTCTTAGAATTTTCAGACTTAACCATTTTTACTTTTGAATTAATAAAAGTAATATGTTTTTGTTGCTTTTAAAATTTGAAGAAAAAGTAAAGAAATAAAAATATTTTTTTGGATTTTAGTTTTTGAAAAACTTTCTAAGTGTTGAATGAAAAGTCTGAATTCTGATACGCCTACTGTTTGTGAAACGCCCAACTTTGAACACTAAGGGAATGCCTTAGTTGAATTCTAAAACGCCCAACTGATTATGCGCTTGAATAACTGTCAGACGCCTAAACAGTGGTCAAACGCCTAGGGGGTTAAAACGCCGAAACAGTTGTATGCGCCTATGCGCCTAAAATTCAGGAAGTTCAAACAGTCTTCAAACACCCAAAACAGTGGTCAAATGTCCAAAACTGAAACGCCTAAACATGCTAATGCGCCTAAACAGTGTTTGTGCGCCTAAACAGTGTTTGTGCGCCTAAACAATGTTTGTGCGCCTAAACACTTAGGCAAATTTAAGTTTATTTTCATACTTCAGACGCCTAATTCATCATCTTCATAACAACCTGATCTTATCAATTTCTTCAAAAATTGATGAATTGGTCTAAAACTTCAAATAAGGTAGTATATAGATCGATTATCAATCCTCAATCATCATTTCTCTCAATTAACAACAACAATTAAGTTTTCTGATTGAATTTGAGTTCGAACTTGAAGAACACATTTTCGCAGACAAATCAGATTTGAATGGATTAAACACCAAATTGTGATTCAATTCTTGTTTCTGATGATAAAACACAACTGAATTCAACAATTAATTGATCAAATTGCTATCAATCATAAATTCAAGTGATTCACAGAGCTCAAAATATTGATTTTAAGCTTTATCATTGAACCAAAAGCTCTGATACCATTTGATAGGTTCATAATGGATCAATCTGTTATGATATTATAATGCAATGATCAATATAAACACAAAGAAATCAAACACAAGCAAATACTTCAAAATTCATAGTTGTTTTCATTTAAAGTAATTACAAATGGATATAATGTGTAAGGTGAATAATAACAGAAAGTCTAACTGTCTCGAACCCCTACAAAAATACACATCCTATCCTATTTATACTAAAAACTAAAAACAAAGGAACATATTTACAAATTAGTCCCTATAGTATTACAAAGACACAAATGACTAATGCTAATCTTTAAAGAGAAACAACACATTTTTTAAAAATACAAAAATATTATTAAATTAGTAATATTTTTGTAAGTTAAAGATAATTGAAATTGAGAGTTATGATAAGAAGACTTTTTAAAATGACATTTTTAAGACCTTTGTTATAAATAAATTTTTCATTCTATTTATAATAAGAAAGATTACAATAATATCTTATTTTAGAATATCGTTTTATAATTAAAAAAATTTATTATATTTAATATTTTATTTAATCGGCACACATAATGCACGTGTTTATTAAAGCTAGTTTCTTCTATATTATAATACACATTAAAAGAACATAAAAGTAATTTTACATAGTTTAAAGATTTTAAGAATTACATTTGTTAAACACGTGAACTAAATTAATAAAACAGTAAACTAAATATTTGTCAAGCAACTTTTCTTTTTCTAAATGTGTATAAAATTTTCATATGTTAATATGTTTTCAAAAAAGATACACTACAGAAACGAGTATTTTATTCTCTTTATTTAAATATGATATAGATATAGTTTTACATTATATTAAAAAAAAATTGTTCACCCTTCGCATCGCGCAGGTTCCTTGATCTAGTCATATTAGATGTTTATACGCAATTAGATGCCTTAAAGTGTTTAATAAATAAAAAATTAATATAATAAAATTTATTAATTATAAAATAATATTCTAAGATATAATATCACTGAAATTATGTATTAGAAATGACTGTAAGTTATAAAATAATGATATCAACTTTTTAAAACTTTATTTTTTTTCAAAAAAAAATAAACGTTTTGTTTTAAAACAAACCGCAACCCGTGTATTACACGGGTTGAATAAATAAAAAATTAATATAATAAAATTTATTAATTATAAAATAATATTCTAAGATATAATATCACTGAAATTATGTATTAGAAATGACTGTAAGTTATAAAATAATGATATCAATTTTTAAAACTTTATTTTTTTTCAAAAAAAATAAACGTTTTGTTCTAAAACAAACCGCATAAAAATGTCATTTTTAAAAATTTTCTAATTATATCTCTTAAATTTAATTATTTTTTGTTTTAAAAAATAACTTTTTAAAAATGCCAATTTTAAATATTTTTTATTTTAAATAAAAGTCTTATGCTTTAAATAAATTTATTATTTTACAAAAAAAATGTTTATTTAGAAATAACATTAATAAATAGATCTCTTTATTAATTTATTAAATCTAAAAAAATGTTAAATAGTATTATTAGTAATTAAGGTAATTATTTAATAGGAGAGAGAGACGGGAAAATTTTGGTGAGAATAATTGTGGTGTTGACACGTGTCATCCCAGATACCTTTTTATTAGAGTAGGAAGATTAGATGCCTTAAAGTGTTTAATTTCCAGAAAATCTCCTAATTTGCTCAAAACCCACCAAAATTCATGTAAACACGAAAATAGGTTGTAAGAACACTTGCAAAGTTGTTTTTTCTGATGGCGGTCATGCATGGCATCCTCGCATGCATAAAGGAGAACGTGGTTGTTTACAACATGTTTTAATCTTCTGCAATTGTTCCATATTTTAATTTTACTATTTCATTATTACACTAAAAGACTATAACTTCTTAATGGAAAGTTGCAAAGCCGGCAACCCCTTTTTTATACTATCACAACATCATGTTGTTATCTACTGATCTTGGTGAACTATGTATGTTGATACCAATGAGAAACATAATCAAAATTTCAGGTTGATATTTCAAGCTTAATTCATTGCGTAAATGATGACATTTCAACAAAGGGAGGAAATAACGGTTTGGATCCGACCATAACCCAGATAAGTATACCGTTCTGGCTCGGTCTGTAGGGTTAGGTTAGCTATCCTGGTCTCATAGTCATGACTTATGACCTTGGTTTTGTCCATCCATGTCAATCTTGTTAGTTTTTATTTTATTATTTGACAGGTTACAAAGGCATAGTTCTATTATGAATGGACATCAAAAGCCAGATTAATCAAAGTTATACGTCGAAAGGAGATGTAGCGAGATCGTTTGGATTGTTACAACATCTAGCAGACGGTTTTTACTCTTTTATTATTGTAGAATACCTTTTTTAAAGAATAAATATATAGAAACACTTTTATTAACTTAGAAGAAACCGGGTTTTGGCCGAGTATTTTTGTTAAACAGATGTCCCTTTAAACAAATATTGGTTAACCAAAGCGAACTCGTCTATCTCCTATGGTATAACATCCTAAGCGAGTTGTACTGTCAAACTTATCCTAGCACCTTAAACTATACCTGAAACGAGTGTGCGTAGTGCAATGTTAGATTTTTTAATGTAATTGGATTGGCTAATGAATAATGTATCAAAATATTTATCAAACAAGTCGGGAGATAGAGAGTGCACACTATTTGAGTTTATTGTGATATTCAATTAAAAACTTTCTTAGAGGCGAAGCCCCCAAGAAAATGGAGAACTCTAGGGGGGCAACCGCCCCCTTGACGGGGATCTAGGGGCAGTGCCCTAGTAGCGGGATTCAAGTGGCAGCAACCCTAGTAGGATTCAAGGGACATAGCCCTAAAAGGAAGTTTTTTATTTTAGTAATAATGTCTTTATTAAAAAAAAGCATTTAAATTATTTTTTTAGAATTTCATATGTGAAATTCAATTAGAAAAAATGTGCATTTGTAGTCATTTTGAATTGAATAAACAAAGACTATCAAACAAATTTTCCACCCTCTCCTGAGATCAAATTGTTTTCTCATTTTTTAGTCTCTCTCGAATTTCTTCTTCTGGTTCACAAAACACACATAAAATTTCATTCTTTGATCTTGATCAACATTTAAGTTGTATCTGATTGATATATTTAAGTATTAACACTGAATAATTTCGACCTGAATGTGATCACACGACTCTTAGATTATATATAATTCGATTTTAATTTTCTACAAAGAAGGTTATAATTCGTATGCTTTGTGGTTTCTAAAACATGTAGGTTCTGGTGTTTTAGAGAGAGTATCCAACAACCCACATATGCTTGGTATATATACTAGAAATTGTGGATGCGACGAGTCTTGCTATCAACACACACGTAACATGTTATTAGTGGAATTAATACACAATTAACTTTTGTTTAATTGATGAACTATTACATCAAAAGCTGGATAGAAATGCATAGTTAACTAATGAATCAGTGCACCAAAACCCCAAAGTGGGCACGACTAATGGTGCATAACCAGAACTCTAAAAATGCACAGTTTTAAGTTTCAACTACATGACTTCGAACATCAATATCTCATTCATCTTAGCTCTGTTTGGACGCGGTTTAGTTCGTTGCGATCCTCTCATATAGTAGAACACACACCTGCTAAATAATAATTTACATTAATAACATATACATAAAATTATTTGGTTTAAAATAAGTGAAAAAACATAATTTTCACTAAAAATTCCAACAACTTTTTAATCTTTATTCATTCGAGCCTAAAACACTCAAACATGTATCCATTAAAAGATTGGCAATCTCAAATCGATATATAATATTTTCTCATTTTTAATAACTCGTAGGCATATAATTGAGCTCTAAACACCATTTCCACCTTCTTTTTCCTTTTTTACGTGGCATGTTTTAGGTCGTTATATATACACAAGATGCAAAGCAATTAAATAAGAACATAGTGTATTAACTTTAAACTTTGCATGTTTGGCAATGTAAGTCATAAGTTAACTTATAACTTTATAATATAAATATGTTCGATTATAACCCTCTATATTTTTTATAATTATTCTTTAATGTTCTGTTAAGTACCAACCGGATAGGTAACCCGTTGAGTGGGTCAATCTCAAAGAAAATAGAGAGGAACTAGATAGAATTTTAGAGAGAATATTAGACAATCATATTTTTCTTTTCATATCCAAAACATACAATATACTTGCCTATTTATATGCTTAAACACACAATAAGAAAACATAAAATAAATACATGAATCCTACCACTAATTAAGTGGTTGATCATGCCCCACACACTAAGAAAACATTGCTGAAAACAGGGAAAATCACATATCCCACTTATGATGAAAATATGGATCACCACTTATTATTTTAAGCACATACTTGAAAAGATAAAAACAAACAATCCGTTAGAACCATCTGAACATTTCCTGCTTGGAGTGTTTTGCGACTGGGCTTCACTCATGGGCCTGGATAGGATTGAGATTGGGCTGCTGCTTGAAGTCGGGCTTGGGTTCCCTGGACACATAACAATCCACCCCTCTCAAAATCACCTTGTCCTCAAAGTGAAATTGCGGGTAAGCTTTAGCGAACCTCCATTTAGTCTCCCAGGTTGCTTCCTCTCGTGGCCGACCTTTCCACTTGACCAAAAGCTCTGTTTTTGGGCGGTATTTTCCCTTTTGAATGACACGCGTCTCAATGATCTCTTCCGGTTGTAGAAGTGTTGGTGAGACAATTGGTTCTTCTGTCATAACAGGAACTGAAGGGGGTGCATTTCCAATAAAACGCTTGAGTAAACTTACGTGAAACACATCATGTATAAGAGAGCCCGGAGGTAACTCGACCCGGTACGCAACTGGTCCGACCCGTTCCAGAATCTTGTATGGCCCATAAAAGCGCGGGCTAAGCTTGGTGGATGATCGACTTGCAACAGTAGTCTGACGATAAGGTTGAAGCTTTATATAAACTAAATCCCCCACACTAAAAACCAACTCCCGTCGATGGCGATCGGCCTGTATCTTCATACGGTTTTGAGCACCCACTAAATTAGCCCGTAGCCTCTTCAAAAGATTGTCCCTATCACACAAATAGTCATCCACTTCTTGAACATTTGTTGTTCCGGGTACGTACGTAATTAATTTAGGTGGAAAACGTCCATATACAACCTGGA